>KE463895.1:68539-89173 GCA_000387445.2 Pythium aphanidermatum DAOM BR444 | reverse complement strand
TGCGCCATGGTGTCGGGACGTAGCTCTTCGATCGGGTTGGGCTACTTGATGAGGTGGCGCTTTGGTTGAACACATCCTCTGTAACTGCATAACTGCATGACCTCTTTGTATTCCCTTGTTTCATGTACGACACACTATCCTAGTACATGCTATGTTTACCACACTAAACCATGACTTCAACTTGCCGTGAGTTTGGCGTTGAACACTTCGACAGCTCGGCGCATGGCCTCGACAAGTGGAGCGACCACGAAGTCAGGAGTGTCACGACAGCCAATCTCAAGACGGGAAGAATCGTTTGGCACAAAGAACCGAGTGCCTCGAGAGTGACGCAGCCCACGGCCAGCTGCATGGGCCAATGACGACTGCCACATTTCAAAGTCTTGGGCGTTGGGAGCAATGAGTACGATCTCGGACTGGGCTCGCTCAATGACTTGACCATTGTCGATCTGAAGCGTCACGAGTGGCTCTGTGGGCGATGCATTTGTGATGCGAATCGAATATGTGTCACCGGAATCAGCCTGAAGGCGAACACTGCCCAACGGGATGATACCACGAAGTTCTTTTCCACTGGAGAAGTAGTACAGGCAGTTGCGGCTGAGCACGAACCACCGCTTCACTGTTGAGAACCCTCCTTTCTTCAGTAAGTAGCCGTTCAAGCTTGTGTCAGACGGCCACAACTCCTGCTCCTCTGCAGTTGTAGACCCAAAGCTTAGCCACATCACGTCCAAGAACACGTTCATATCACGCTCGTGGCCATCCATCGCCTTGATTGATGGTCGAAGACGTGGGCCTGTTGGAAGACTATCAACGCCAACGCTTAGATGGAGACAAATCTTCACGCCACGGACCCACTCCACTCGGTATACATATCGTAGAGGCGTCATCCACTCAACCACAGGTTTGGAAAGTGACCCAACGTTGATATACAACGCCCTCTCCTCCGTCACAATGATCCAGTGAGATAGCTGTACCTTCAACTTGGTCTCGCTTTCATCGTCGGTTGCGCCATTCACCTTCGGGGTTGTCAAGCGCGATCGCGTGGACGTGGCTGGGGCTGCGAAATGCTCTTCAGCACTCTCGAACTGCAGCTTGATTGGTCGACTCGTGCCCCGAAGCATTGCCAGAGTCTCGTGGAAACCAATACCACGCACATCGACACCACCAACACGGACCAGAACGTCACCTTCTTGGAGAACTGCTTGGTCTGGCCCAAGAGGTGTCTCTATGGTCACTTGGTGCCGAGCGTCATCGTCAAACGCCTTGATAGTCACATTTTCGCAGTAGAAATCAGTTTCAAGCTCCAGTCCAAGCTTCTTCTGGTGAAACGTGGCTTCATACAGCAATTTTCTCCGGCCTTCCCCACTTCCATTTGCTTCTTTATCCTCGTGTTCCTGTAAGCTTTTCTTGAACGACGCACTTCGTTCTCGCAATGTGTCTTTCTTTCTGCGCTCTCGGGCTTCCTTCGTCAATTCAGACGCCGCCACAGACTGGATAACCTCGTTGTAAAAAACGATCTTCTCTCCTGACAGCTTGGAACCTCCTGTCTTCTTGAGTAAATCATATGCAATCGTGTCGGCTTCCTTGTAGCATTTCAGCTCGTTGTAACGACCGAAAACGCGCGGTCGGCGGACCCGTCGCATGCTTTTGCCGTATTTTCTGGAGCGATTACGCACACCTTGGGACGCACGTGAGGCAAAATCGAAAATGCCAGCTACAGGTTTGACGGGCAAACCAATAATGCCAGTGATCGTTCCCTTTACGAATCCAATAGCACCATTCTCCTGGGCGCCACGCATTGGATTGAGAATCAGTCCTGCAACACCTTCATATACTCCGAGACTGAGCTCCTTGGAACCTTGTACCAATCCATCCTTGATTCCACGAACGTGGTGGCGGCGAGCACGAGCTCGGATTTGTTGATAGTGGTCATCCAGACTCAGATTTGCTAGACCTTGACCGAAAGTACCTGAGATCTTACTTGCTGCGTCAAAAGTTCCGTCGAGGGTGTTCGACACCAAACTCGCTGTTCCTTTTGCTAAGCCTTTGCTGAATCCCTTACCGCCGACCTTCAAGCCTTCGAGAGGCTCATACACAAAATCACGTACGCCGGTACCAATGTGATCCAAGAAACCCACAGGGTTGCCCAGAAAGTCAAACGACCCTAGAATCTTGTGCAACTGCTTCCACAACTGACGTGTGTAGTACTTTGTGACACGTCGTGTTAAGTCGCCACTTGTGCCAAATGCGTGCTCAATCATCAGGGCATTGAGACGAACGGGGGCATTATCCAGATCTGGAATATGCATAGCCAGGCTTGGGATTGCCCATGATGATGACTTGTCATCTTCAGCGACTCCACCACTAGTGATGCTGTTGTCAAACTCAAAGAGGGACAACCCGGACGATGTCCCTGGCATCGACGCGGTCCGCCTTTCGTCTCCGATTCGTCCAACGTTAGCTTTGAATGATGCCGCTGCCTCACGAAGGCGAATAGTAGTGGTGGCCTGAAAAACGTCACTTCTGTACGTGATATCCAACTCAATGGGATGGATATGAAGCAATGCAAAATAAACTTTACGAACATCCGCAGAAGATGAGGTCGCTGTTGTCACTAAGCTTGCAAGCGGGTTCAAATCTTCGGCGCGCGTATTCTCATGGAACTCAGTGATCGCCTCCGTCATAATCTCAACTGGAATACTCTTCATTCGAATCTCACCACCTCGGTTTTGAGTTTGTTGCTTTCCCCATGACCTTGTCATCGTATCCAAGAATGCGCGGGCGGATACCAGTAGCTCCTCGTCCAGTTGCATAATAACGGGATACATCCAGAACGAGCAATGCTCGAAGTAGTCAGTTGTACCTTGTTCATTTGACCATGTGCAGCAAAAATGCATGGATGCAACAGTTGCTTGACGATATTTACAGTCTGCACAGCTGAATAGGTTTGCGTTAGCGATGAGACCAGCGCTTCGTACAGATCGTTCATCGCCAAAAGCATCACTGATTTCTCCGGCAAGTGCCATCACATCGTCTTCCTGCTCACTGGATGTCCTTGACTTCTCAACTGGCTCCACATCACCCTCCATACGAGGACACAAGAGTTTTATGAACGTGGCTTCCGGCGTCTGATTGTCCACCTGGATATCGTCCAGAGTGAATTTCAGACGCATCTTCGAGTTTACCCGAGAGTAGTGGAGGTTGATCCCGCCAAGATATACGTAGACCAGCTCAGTTGGAATTTCGTTGATGCACGAAATGCCGAAACTATCCACGCGCAAATGAACGGACAACCCATTAGTCAGGGAATCGAATGCGCTTGTTGAAGTCTCACTAGCTGTCGGAGATCCTGAAGATACGGAGGCCAAGCTCGACAACTCATGTTTCGCCTCACGCTCATCTCCTTCTTCTTCCCCACCTTCGTAGAGTTCAAGAACCTTTGTGGGGCCATCAGCGCGAACTCGGACGTGCACGTAAGTCTTTGCGTTTTGGATGATGATACCACTTCCCATATCCCGTTGATTTCGGGCTCTTGTCGATAGGTCTGCTTTATCCTCATCAATGAACCCAGTTCGCCCTCGCGCGGCTCTTCTTAGTCTCTTGATCCAAGCAGCAGCTTCCCTTGGTGTTTTTGCTTTCAAATCGTAAAATTTCGTCGTAGTAATGATCGAAAACTGATTTGAGCGAGGAGCGGATCTGGATGGAGTAGAAGCTGGCTTAGCTCGCGACGTTGACGGTGTCCCTATAACACTGGCTGAGTCATCACTCGAATCCATAGAGTCTGAATCTTCACCCAGAGTGACCGAGTTTACTGAATACCACACGATTTTTGAGTACTGGAATCGTGTTGAAACCGACTTCTGATCCAGAGCAACAGGTTGCAGCGCTTTGATATGGAGGAGCTCATTGGCTGTCGCAAGCGCCTCCGTTTCGCTTGATGCATGTCTCTCAAGAACCAGAAAATCCACGACGTCGTGCCCATTGACGAAGAATCCCTTGCGCGCCAACTCTGCGTGCGTTTGCTCTCCGCTTCGACCAAGTTGTTCAGCAAACTTATCAGACGCTTCACACAACGAGCTTGAGGAGGTCATCAACACAGCCAATCGTACCAATGCACTCATGTGTTCATCATCTTCGTCGTCACTACCACCTTTGTCATCTGATTCGTCCGTCTGACGAGATGTACCAAACAACGACGACACGAAACCATTCAGCGAGATAAATCCTCCTTTGCTCGCAGCTGCGTCTGCTTGTTTCTCGAAAATTGCAACACCACCCGCTCCCGGAACGTCAGACCCTGAGCGAAGATCAATCACTCCCAATAGCTCTTGGTCATTTTCACTTGCAAAGTAGTACAGCATGTGCTCGTACAGCCGGAAATACTTCTTGTTCCACTTTAGCAAATTGTCTTTCTTCAGTAGATAACCTTTGTGATCCGGTTGGACAAACAATTGCGAAGGCAGTGACCGCTGCAGCTGAATCCGGCGATGAGTTGTCATTTCGTCCAAATTGTACTCCCGAGACTCGACAGCAGCATTGTCTGACGGTGTTTCACCAGCTGAAGCCGTCACACGCATAAAACGCACTTGCAAAGCACGAGATATTGAGCTTGACTGATTCGCAAATGATGGTTCGCTGGCCGAGCTAGAAGAATACTTCTCGTTGCTTGTTAGCAAGTCCCACGAGTACGGACATGACGTGCGTGGAGGTAACTCGTCATAGTCTTTGTCAGACCCCCAACTCGATTGCTTGTACTGAATTCGAAAAGATGTCATGTTGTCGATTCGGTATGGGGGGAATCTTCGAGACTCTTCTTTAAAGATGAGAGCGATAGAGCCTCCAATCATTTCAATCTGGCACTGCAGAATATAAATTCTGGACGGATCATCACTATCGCGCAGCTTCAAATATGTTGTACCAAGCGAATAGATTCGGAAGCTTCCACTCCACATAAAACCGTGCAGAAGTGTGACTTCGAGAAGCCTGTCCTTCGACGAGCTAGGCCAATGAAACGGAACGAGCTCGTTCGGACTGAGCTGAAATGTGTGGGGTACATTTGCCTGACGGTACTTGATTGTGTCTCCCGTGCGATTGATGAGAATATACCGAGGTACGATCGTTGCCACGATTGTTTCAGAGAACCGGCCGCTTCCAAATGTACTCCACAAAGCTATCTCTTGGCTTCCCATCCGTAAATCGCTTGTTTCTGCTTGATCTAATGCCTCACTCTTGAGCGTGATGACTTGGGCGACACCGGCGTTACCCATGGCATTCCGATTCAGCCGAATAACTTCGGACCACGTCGAAGAATGCGTCCGGACGCGAAGCACATCCCAGTTTCGGCCACCTGAACCGTACAGGAGCACATCACCCCATGCAACGGGTCTCTTCTGGGCTGGATTGACTTTTTGGGAGCTAGTAAGAAGAGATCTTGGAGTAACATGATGCGAACTTGCTGTGCTCGTTTCGTCGTACAAGCGAATTGTAGACATTGCGAGTTTGTGACAAAGATGAAGACCGTGGCGACGTCCCCGCCTTTCAATTTTTGAATCCATTGGCAACCTTGGACCATACCAACGCTCTCCTTCTGGGCGTCCCGCACTTCTCAATGAAACAAAGCGTGGGAGAAGAAGCTCGTAAAAATCGAAGTCCTCCGGATCCAAGATGCCATGGAAGCCGCATGTGCTACAAACAAGGTCAAAAATTTCGGACAGAGTACTTGATGAACTCGCATGGATGACGACGAATGCGAACCTATTTTGCGGTAGGTACACTTGGATGGGATGAACTCTTGCCCCGCGAGGTCCTTTCGGCGGAGATCCATTTGCGTATCTGCTTATCGTTGAGCGGGTTGACATCGGATCCAACGATATAACATCCGGCTGCGATCGAGTTGAATCAAGCTCGGAAAATGAATATGGTTGGAAGGCGCGACGTGACATAGGTCCCGAATCGACTGAGGAACCATTCAATGCACTACTGGGAAGAAACGGGAGATTTGATGGTGTTTGTAAACGCTGCATGGATCGAATCGCGCCAGATGCCGGGAGGAATCCACCCCCCTCGTCACTCGAGAGTGAGTCAACAACTTCCTCAGTGATAACATCTTCATCCTGAAGCGGTGAATTCAAATCGTCTGGGTTACTTGATGCTGACCTCTGGCTTTCAGGTGTATCGAGTAGAGTGTCAAACTCAGACCTCAGCTCCTGTTTTGTTCCCACAGCGAACGATACCCGAACGTCACCTCGATGAACATTGCTTCCTTGTCCCTCTCCGCCAGCCTTCTTCTTGTCTTTGGCAGATTTTCGCTTCAACAGTTTATACCAATTGAATCCAGCTGCGTGATCACGATTACTCAAAATTGTCTCCAACTTAATTGCCGTCACACCCAAACAGGTGTCCATGCCATACCGGACATTTCGGACCTCTAGGATCACGCGTGCTTTCACAAGACAGTTTGGGTCTTCGGGTAACCGAAGTAGCAGTGTGTTCAGCAGTTTCGTGTCCCACGTCGGATTAATTCCACCCGAAGGAGATGGCTTTGTGGTACCCGAACAAAAGACTATCATCTCCGGCTTGTCCAGGAACCGATCCTGGACGTTCTTGACGATATATAATGAAGCGCGGACGTATGGACTTTGTGCGCCAAAATATTGCGAGTTGTAAAGATCCTTCGCCTCTTGGATAACAATCACCAGTGCAACTGGATTCGCAGCCGCCTTTAGCTTTTGCAATCGCGTCAACGCTAGGTCTCGAGTCAGATCATCGTGTGATGACATCGTTCTCGTCGTAAACTCAGTTGCTTGCTCTCCGTCAGGCGAACTCCGCTTGTGAATATACCGTAGGGTTGACTCCAGACGACGTGACGACGAACTTGTCGAGCTGCAATACTCCAGGTCCAAGCCAGAGTGATTCACAATCCAAACTGAGCAAGATACGATTACATCGCGGCCTGTCAATTTGATCTGGAGTTGCAGGTTCGGTACGTCATCTTGCTGTCCAGGAACACCTCTGTTGTATACCCGCCCGTAGAGGTCTACGGCTTCCACTAACTCCTTGTACGGAAGTGAATACGAGGGATGTTTGGGATTCACAATCAGTTTTGGCGTACTCCAGTTGTAGTTTGCAAGTCGGAAAGAAGCAAACAGAGGAGCAGCTGGATCCATCTGAAACAAAGGCAGCACCGACCCGACAGCAAGCACTCCCTCTCCAATCAGCTGCAATGACTGATTTAGCAGACGATATGCAACCGGAGATGCTAAGCGGTTATGCAACGTCACAAACGGTGAGATTGAAAGATGATACAAACTCGAGTTCGTGGCTTCGTACAACCCTCGACGTTGGCTTGCGTTTCGTGCCTCTTCCAACTCGTGATTCACCTCACTCAATGGGTGTCGTAACTGGCGCCTTGGATTTCTGCTTTCAGAGAAGACATTCATGAAGTCTTCTTCAACTTTTTCGTTTCCTTCGCCTTCATCTTCTTCCTCAATTATCGATGGGCGCTTCGAATCGTTTCCCTCACCTTTTATTTCATCAACACTTGCAAACGTTGCGCGCATTAGAAAGTAGGCTTCAACATCATAGGTACACTTCCACGTCGGTAGATCTTGGACAACATAGCCAGCCAAAGGTGCACCATATCCTGAAGAGACCTCGCTCATGCTTCGCTCGACTTTTTTGGCATAATCAAGTGATACAAACGCTTCAAAATTACAGACACACTGACCTGATCTCACAAATCGCTTTGCGTTCTTGACCTTGGATGCTTGAATTTCGTCTCCTAGCTCTTCCAAGCTAGTGGCCAACGGTGCGTACTGCACATACGGCGATGGCCTGATACTGATCTTGCTTTGCGGATGTATCAACTGAATTGGAACATGGCAGACCTGCTCGCGGTCAACAATCCATTCTCGGATGATTCCACCCTCTCGAGGCGAAAAGGCCCAGACCATCAGCGGTATTGATGTTCGGTTTTGGACAACTACCTGAGAATGGAGGCTAATTAACTTGCTTCCATCTGGCTGAATACTGATCTCAGCCACCAGCACAGGGGGTGAGTACTCCTCCTCCAGCATTGAAGCTTCATCCACAACGGATGCCTCTCTTAGCGGAACAGAAATGTGCCCAACAATATCCACAACAACAGGGTTCGCACTAACCCATTTGTTATCGTTCAGCCACACCGACAATGTGTGGTTTACGGTTAGGGCATGACGATCTGTTGGTTGCAAAAATCGATCGGCTGATGCAGCATCAAAACTTCGCATATCCCCTTGTTCTCGACAATCCACGGCCACCTTCACATCATTAGGAACAACTTGCTGGATGACAGTGCCGCGCCCACGTCGAAAGCTAAACTTCAAGTCAGACCCGGTCTTGTTTACAATCCAAAACGGTGCAGTAGACTTCGATCCAGACGTGACAAAGTCAGCTTGTTTGAGGGCATCTGAGGACAGCAGTGGTGCCATCGCTGGGGTTAGATTTAGGTTGACTGTGTTGGGAAGATTTGCAAATACTTCTGTCCGGCCATTTTCTTCAAGGTTCTTGTGTACGCGAACTTGCACAACAAACGGTTCAATCAATGGTTCCCACCGATAGATACTGTTGTTGAAATAATTCAGAGCGAGAATGGCTCCAATCACAACTGAGTAGTCTTCGTCTTGGATGTACTCACACACGATTTCGCTGATTTGGAAATCAGCCACTGGAATGCCCAAACTATTGTTTACAAGCACGAAGCGGAGCTCACCAACGTCACCAAGAAGCTTGTCCACAGCATACACTGGTGTATTAGACGGGACCAAATTTGGCTTTCCAGTTGAGCTCTGTCGTGCATTATCTGTCCATCCAGTGCTCGATCGCCTTCGTGAGCCTTCATCCGGTTGCTCTTTCCAACTTCGGTTTGACTTTATCATTTTGGTCGCACCTGGTGCTTGCAGTGATTTCAAGTAGTTGTCGATGATCCCAATAAACAGCAGGCCGTCCTGCACGGAAAAACGAGCCTCCACCGGAGCCAGAACGAATGAGTTGCGGCGGGACAATCTAGCTGTCCCTTCAATCAAGTGGTCGAAGACGAGGACAAAAGGGTTTGATAGAGGGAACGAAACGTCGATCTAAAACATAAGACAGTTAGAATACGGATCTCGAGAGTCACCGGGACAGAAACCACCGACCTGTAGCTCTGGAAGTTGCGAAAAAAATACTCCTCTCTGATCCAGTGATACGTGACACTTTTTGAGGTCAATCTTCTTTTGTTCTGTTTGAGTTGTCGTGTAATTAACTTCAGCATTCGAAACGAGCACGAGAGCATGGGAGTCTGCCTTCGAGAAGTCCTCGAGAAGTGAAAAAGTGCAACCCTTGGAGTCGAAGCTGATATCCATTTTCGTCCAATCCGGAGGTGGAGCACACATGAACCCAACATTGAAGTCGAGGTAAGCACCTTCCCGGATGATTGGCTCGGCGAAAAACTCGACAACTTCATTCAGAACTGGATAGACGAGCAAACAGCTAGTGTTGTTGAGGTGAATGCTGTAGCGGGTTTCCGTCCAGTTGCCCCATTGATTATACACGACCTGAAGGCCGTCACCACCCGAGGACGCAGAACATCCATGGCGCTTTCACTTCGGCATGGCCTCATGTCTACTGCCGACAGACTCGCTGAACAAGCGTTGATTTCAAGTGAGTCATCCGTTCTTAAAGTGAAAGTCAACTCGAACTGCTCAAACAGCAGATCTGCAATAGCATTAGCTTCGTTGGAGATTCGCAACGCGGCGTCAGTAACTCGTACTGGTATCATCAACCAGATCGCATGACACATCTCACAGTCATAATGGTGGCCGTGACAAGAGTTGCAAAAAGGATATGTATCCTCGTCGATAACCGTGGAGACTTCTTTAAAATTCTCGAAAATGATACCGAGGAGGGTTTCATACTGTTCCGGTCGAGTTCCAACACTCAGCTCATTCAAACCAAGATCAAGGCAAAAGTATGAGCTGACGGCACCAGACGGTAGACTTTCTGGGATTGAGTCAATACGACCAGTCAGTAGTGCGTGGTGAAACAGTGGTGAAGTTGAGTTTGTTGTGCCACCAGTCATGTCCACAACTTCAAACTCAAATAGAGACACTGCAGATGTCGACATGTCATTTGTCGTACTGGCTGCTGTATCAGTCACCGTTCGCGCATCGTGGAATTCAGCGTCATCAGCACCAAATATTGAAGCGATCAAATGTTGTGAGAGCTTCGCAACATCTGCTGTGATCCGCTCAATCATCTCTGAGGTCTCTTTGAACGACACTCCGTTGCGTGCCATAGGAGAAGAAACAATCATGTGCATGCTATCACGACCCGTTCCTGCAGCTTCAGAGTCAGCTTTGATGATCTCAATAGCCTCGTCAACTTCTTTCAAATACTGGTTCAATTGTTCCAATTGTTGCTCCAGTGTCATGATTCTTGAGTGCAAAATTTTAACTGCTTCTTCGGCCGCGGGCAATGCTTCAAATCCTTCATGCAAATAATTCTGCGCCTGCTGTGTTGCATTCTTCAAATCCACGAAAAGTTGACTCCGGTTGCTCAGCATCCGCGACCTTTGGTTCTTTATCATTCGACGAAGATTCCTCAACTCAACTCGACGCGATTGCAAAGCTTTCGAGTGATGAGCTTCCGTAGCATTCGTTGTCGAGCCCCTTTGATCGAAGTCGAGCAATCCTG
The DNA here is from genome assembly GCA_000387445.2 of Pythium aphanidermatum DAOM BR444. Classification (NCBI taxonomy): domain Eukaryota; phylum Oomycota; class Peronosporomycetes; order Pythiales; family Pythiaceae; genus Pythium; species Pythium aphanidermatum. The sequence goes on along the minus strand of KE463895.1, from coordinate 78,466 downwards.
ACTGGAGAAATTCAGAGTGTTCAGGATCAATACCGGCACTCCACAGACGTGCATTCGTTGACTTCAACACGATAGCCTCCGTAGTGAAGGAATTTCGCGGCAAGCTAAACATCACATCATTCATAACTAACTCGCACTCAAGATCTGTCAGTGCGTCAATAATATTGGGTGCCTTTTCGCCAATTGTTTCAGTCGATTCAGTGTACATGCGCACAATATCTTCCAGTGGCAGAGGCAGGCCATCGACATCAACATCGTATTTCTTCGACAGTTTGGCAAGCTGAGTTGCTGGTGGCTCGTCATTATTACCACCTAGTACGACGACGTAATCTGTGATGTAATGATGGATCTGCTTATACACACGATGAAGGTACGTCGCGTTTACCGAATCCAGCCGTATCCGAAACATGGCTCGGCCATTCAACCCTTGAGCTAAGGTGAAATCGACGGAATTTCTCACTGTTGTATCGATCGAGCCGTCGTAACCAGCCATTTGATTCGATGAGATGAAGAATCGATTGGGCATTTCGTCCATTCCATTTGGGAAAGCTCTTGGGAATGTCAGATCTGTTACTTGGAGATTCTTCACGGTACCCTTCACACGCCACTCTTCTTCGTTCCTCAACGAAACAGCCAAACCACTGCTTTCAAGACTGAGCAACTCAAGTGGCTCTAGGCGGCCGAAATCTTTGTGAAATTTTCGGTCTCGATGCAGTATTACGACCCGTATTGACCTCGTGACAGATACCTGAACGCTAGAGAAACGGGTTCTAGCACTCGCCTTCGCGGACGCAATCATTTTCGACTTGATGTAAGACAAGTTATTCTTGAAATGAACAAAGTCGTAACCCCAACTTGAAGCCAACAGAAAACCCAACTCGAATGCACTGGAGCACATAGTAAACCAGCTCAGGATCAATGTCACGCTTTCAAGGTAGAGCATTGACTCGATCTGAAAGAAGGTAAGGCGTCCTTCACTCGATGTTGTTCCGCTCTCAGCCTCACTTTCAGCCACAGGGAAGGTCTTGTGTTCCAACAAGATGCCAGGAGATGACGATCTTAGGCCCCCGGTGGCGTGTACAAGAGCTCGGACGTTATCCCGCACTTCAAGTGATGCGGCTTGCATAGAGAAGTTTGTTGCGGATGTGCACACGATGCTCCGAACGATTGTTTTCTCCACTGACAGTGACAACGCCTCATTGGATGTAGGGTCGCTGATTCGAAGTGATACTGCTGGGACCGACACAGTCATTCTGGAAAAGCACCAATGTTGATCTTGTTGTGCATGGTGGTCGTTTGGACTATGTGATGGAGCGAAGAATGACCACTTTCCAACACTCCAAACAAGTGCTTCAAGCTCCTCTAGGTGTAGATCAACAGTTGCCCTTGGGAGTTGAACGTCGTACTCATACATAGGGTGTTCTTCAACAAGACCGCTGTCCGCGAACTTCTCTCTTCCATGTGCGCATGTATAATTTGATTGAGACCATGCAGAACGACAGTCACTCGAGATGTTAGCTTTGATGGGACTCAACGAAGAAATCTGGTGATGCTGCGCTTCGGATCCGAACCGCATCAGTTCTTTCGTAGGACCTGAGAAAACTTGTAGGCCGGTCACATGTATTTCACTCTTCACGCGCTTCTCATCGTCGTATGTACGACCTGAGAGTTCCTTCAACCCGATACCAAAACACATGCGATCATTCACAGCAAACAGAACAGAGATAGAGCGTACATCCGCAGTAAGTAAGGAAATTGGAGCGACTTGGTTATCGTCCAGTTGAATCAGCTTCTTTGGATGCATTTGACTCCACTGATCCCACCAATGGTACACGGGAGAGAACAATGTCATCCAGCTCACGAGTGTTTCGTCTTTTAGAATCATTGCAATGTCTTCGTGAACTCGCGCAACTACCACTGGTTGATGTCCGACAAGTCGGCTTTGATACGCGGGAATTGTACAAGTAAATTCAAGAAATAATCCACTGGACGCGGATGATTCGGCCTGGTGTTTGAAGAGGTAGTATGACTCCTCTGTACAGGCAGCGAGCTCTTCAATCGTACATGTCCCCAATCGGAGCCGAATCTCATCTTCAATGCAAGACTGCTTTATCGAGGCACTCAAGTATCCAACAGACCATATCCAAACATGGTTGACAGAGATGGATGACTCGTCACCATCTACCAAGACGAACTTCAGGCCGCTCTCCATGACAGCTCTAAGAGTCAAACTTGGTGGTGTGATGGCATCCTCAAACTCATCATCGTCGCTGTCTTCGCCGTCATCTTCGCGTGATGGAGTAATATCTTGGGCAATTCCATCCAAACAATCCGCGAGGAGCCACTGTCTTGCATATGACAGGATCATCAGGAAACCTTCTGGACGAGAGGCTTGCTTCTGGGTGAGCTCAGCTAGCCGTTCGAACTCTTCATACGGTGCTTTCACCTCCATCAAAATGGCGTAAAAGACTTCAATGTGCTCAGGACCAAAGTGAATAGTTGGTTGCGTCTGCGCACTGCTCATAGCTTTCAACACGAAACCTTCCTCAGCACGATGACAGTAACTACAACCGACAACTTCTGCTTGATGTTCTGTAACCCCGACATTGAAGTCGACGTCGACATCTGGGAAAGCGGCGTTTGCACTATTGTAGCATAATGTAGCCTGGAGAAATAAATACATAAGCCGTTGACACAAACAGCAGCAGCATGCTTGACAATTCCAACCCACCTTGGCAGTCGTAAACCAGTCATGCAGAATATAATGCCGGATTTTCCGAGTCGAGGTGGTGGATTCTGTTGTGACATCGTACTCTACATACGCGCAAATACCTTCGGTATGCAGAAGCTGCCCACATACACATTAGCAAGTCTCCATGACCAATTATGCTCACTAAGCTATGTACCTTGCGTGACTCCATGATCGAATTCGACTGTGGTGTGAAGGTGACTTCCCAATTTGCGTTGGTATTGATCAGACTGACGGACTTGATCTCCAGAGACGTGCTACCTGGTCGCTTGGCGCTTGAGTCGGTCATACAGTCGTAGCGTACATGCACGTCGGCCAGCTCAATCTGAACGTTTGCAATGATATGCGAGACCAATCGTGACAAATATGACCGGTCTGTTGGGCCTGTAAGTCATGACACTTCATCAGAACACCCCGCATCAAGCGCATTCAGATACACACCAACCGTCTACAATGTCGGTATCGGCGCCGTTATCGCTCACATCGCCATCAACGCCCGCCATGGAGGACGTGCTGCCATGCTCATAACTGGTGGCATCGCGTGGCGATTGATGCAACTGGATACGGATGCCACTAGCACGGATCACCACCGGCTGCGTCCAGAGTGCTCGCCATGGGATCTTCACACTGAGTTCACCAATCGATCCTTCGCCGTACGACAGTCGTAGCTGCAAGTCCTTGAAGGCCAAGTCGCCCTGCCACAGCGACAGCCGCAGCATACTCGAATCGAAGGACACGAACTTCCCGAGCAGGCGCTGCAGGAGCAGCGCCACAGCGTGTTGCAACATGGCCTACTAGCTCCTTCGACGCGTTGAGACGGCCTCGATCCTTCTTCCTCGCGTCCACGGGCCTTTATCTACCGCCAAGAGGACGCGCTTCGACTCGGGGCGCTTCCTGATGTTTCCCTTTGGTGTCGGAGCGGGGGAACAGCGTCGAGACGCAGTACCGGTTACGTACCGGTTTTCCCATCAACTTTCCGTTTGATCGGAGGCACGGGGGGAACTGCCTTCATCACAAGTGACTTTGACGAGACTATTAGATGGTAATGACGGCGTTCATGCTGGTGCTGCGTCCTTCTGGTGCTGGCATTAGGGCGTTGGTGCTACTGGCGACCGCTGGGGCATGTCGGTCCACCGTCGTACGGTTGCATGCCGGGATGGGTACCTGAGATGCCTCTCAGTATACATATGCACGACACTTCCGGCTATACGCATCCGGATAATCTTCCAACATGAGGAGCTCTTGGAGCTAACAAGCAGAGTGCTGGGACGAAGGACGGGAGAATGATCAGATCGCTCACGGCGGTGGGAGACGCCGCTCTGGGCTCGCGATGGGTCTGGCTTGGCGTGCTGGTGTTCCGTCTGTGGAACTCAGTCTTTGTACGGACAGCGTTCAATCCCGATGAGTTCTGGCAGAGCACGGAGGTGGCGCACGGAATGGTGTTTGGCTATGGCTATCTGTGAGTGATAATGTGTCTCTACGTGAACCTTGCGCTTATGACTGACATGTTGCGATGCTTCCAGTACATGGGAGTGGCAAGACGATGCGCAGATCCGAGGCTATGCGCATCCTATACTCTTCGCTGCGTTCTACAAAGCACTTGCAGTTGTCGTAGGTAGACCGGACGGTTATGGGGGAGCGTGCATGAGGCTGAGTGGCGGCATGAACAGGGACTAGATTCACGATGGGCCATTGCGTACGGCCCTCGACTGCTTCAGGTCAATCTGCACCAGGGAATTCTTCAATAGTAATCGCTCTGACCGCAGCTCTTTCGTATTTGCGATCCTGTAGGGCTGCTTTGCAGCTCTCAACGATTACTATTTGCACAAGCTGGCTCTTACTTACTTCGATCGCACAGCCGCACGTTGGGCGCTACTCTGCAGTCTCTTTTCATGGTTCAATTTCTATGTCATGGTGCGCCCGTATTCCAACTCGTTCGAGACCATGTGCACCACGGCAGCGTTGGCCAATTGGCCTTGGGCATTCTTGGTACGAAAATGGTTCTAAATGGAGTAGTTCCCCCCCCCCAAGCTCACAAGTAGATTGACTGCAGGGATCTCGAAAGAAGGATGATGATAGTCGCCCTATATCCGTTTCGACCCGGCGATGGAAAGCATTGTCATGGGCTGCACTGGGCGTTTTGTTCCGACCAACGAATGCGGTGCTTTGGATCTTTCTCGGTATCGTCCACTTGAAGCAATCTTCCGACCGCATCAACCTTGTCCTCTTCATTGTTGCCCCAATTGCCGCTGCTACGTTGTGTCTAATGCTACTCATTGACCGTCGCGGCTACGGGGAGTGGACACTTGTGCCTTGGAATTTCATCAAGTTCAACGTGCTGGAGGTACAACTTTGGCATCTTGGACTACCTTCCTGGTCGCCATGCTCACTTGAATGACGGTGTTCCAGGGCAAAGATCGCTTGTACGGCGAACATCCATGGAGCTGGTACTTTGCCCAAGGGTTTCCTTCCATTGTTGGCACTATCATGCCTCTCTTCTTTGCTGGTCTCTTAACTGCACCTGTAAGTTGTGAGTTTGTACTTGATGCGGAGAGCTACAGTAACCGAACTGCATTTCTAGCCTTCGAAGAAAGAGCTTGGTGGATTGATGATGTGGTCGATCTCCGTTTATAGCTTCTCAGCACATAAAGGTCCAATGCCTTCCTACCGCATCGCTATCTCTGCATGAGCTGACAGTGTTACTTGTAGAGTTTCGATTCGTGCTTCCGTTGCTTCCTCCTGCCTTGGTTTACGCTGGATACTGTCTTCGAAACCTCGAGAAGGGTCTGTACGTCCAAGTACGCCAGCACACTCAGCACTCGGTGCTCCGGATCGCGTTGTTTGTGATCGCTATCCCAAACTTGTTCGCCGCCGTGTACCTTTCGCGATGGCACCAAGTACGTTGATCAAGTCGGGATACCTGGTGGTCGTACTGACAGATGCTTCGGTGTATAGCGTGGCCCGTTAGATGTGATGGATTTCCTCGCCGAGACCATCTCAGGTTCGTCTGTTGGCGTTTCTTTACGGATGTTATGTTGATGCTCACGCGCCACATGATGAACACATCTATAGAAGCGCCCCAAACGTCGATTCACTTCTGGACGCCGTGCCACGCGACACCGTACTACAGCTTCCTCCACCAGAATGTTTCGATGTGGTTCCCGGACTGCTCCCCAGAGTACGCACATGACTGATCATTGATGGACGCATCTAATGGCTCGTTGTCTGACCGTTAGAAACCGTCTTCGACCGGAAGGAAGCGAGTCACAGCAACTCGACCGTGAGCCGACAGTGTTTCTGACGAACAAGTATGCGTTCTCTCGTGGGCAGAGTGCAGTGTCGGAGAGGGAGGCTCTCCCGGATATCATCGTGCTTTTCTCGTCGATGCAGCCACGCGTCAAGCGACTCCTCGCGGAAGGTGACTACGCTCAGGTGAGACTGGGTACTGGAGGCGAATCAAGCGATGAGCTGAGGGCGATTGAATGATGTTAGGTCGCGTCGTTTTTTCATACACATGTGAGTGGAGATGCGGACGATGCCGAGGCATCGGCGGCCATGTTGGTCTATCGTCGCGGCTCAGCCGACAAGAGTGGAGGCGAGATGGGGATGTAAGCAGCGTCACCTCAGGCACGTGTTCGGATGCGGTCGTGCGTGCGAGTTGAGGACGAAATAGAGAGTCGCCTCCATTCCATGTTGAAGGAGCTGTCGTCATGATCTTTTCTTTTGGAGTTTGATGCCGTAGATTCAATGTGAGGAGGACGAGGGCTGTGTCTCCATGCTGACCGGGCCGAACGATGGCTGCCGTCGGTGCTGATACGAGGCGGTGTGGAGAGCGCGCGGGTATATTAGTTGGAAGGTTTACATACAGTCTGGCACACACGAGGTTGATGCGGTTGGTAGCTGCTTTGACGTTCAAGTCGTGAGTTCCCATGTCATCCCGGCGCACTCTCAGACGGGATCCCTCGGTATATGAAGGTGCCACTTAACGGCGCGATCTTCTGTCATCATAACGGTCGTAGCTGCGACGGCGGCTACGGTCGTCGTAACGGCGATCATAGCGGTCGCGGTCATCGTAACGGCGCGAGCGGTCACGGCTACGGCTACGGCTGCGACGACGGTCACGGCTGCGGTCACGAGGGAAACGCTCGCGGCTGTCACGACGCTCGCGTCCGTACTTGCTGCTGGCCTGGCGTGGGCCAAGGTCTACAAGTGTATGCACATTGTGAGAATTCGACTCAAGTACTCGGGTAAATGTAGGTCACGCACATTTGCCTGGGGTCTTCTCGTGGCCACGGCGGCGCTTGGCGATCTCAACACGCAGGCGACGGCCACCGATCTCCTTGCCGTTCATCTCCTTCACAGCATCCTCAGCATCACGAACATCTTCGAACGTAACGAAGGCGAAACCACTGCATCATTATAATTCCGCAACATCAGTCCACCAATGCTTCCAACGACTAGCACATTTGGTACCACGCACCGCGACTCGCGAGTCACAGGGTCCACAATGACCTCGCACTTCTCCAGGCGGCCGTACTTGCCGAAGAGCTCCTCCAGCTCGGCTTCAGGCATCTGTTGTTCGACATCGAAACACACCAGCATTCATTCCGTTAGTGACAAGTGTTCCCCCCCCCTCTTCTAGCTTCTCGTCGCCACTCGGACAACGTACGCGAATCGGTAGGTTTGCAACGTAGACGTTGTTGCCCGGGTTCGCAAGCTCGGCCTCGGTGCGTGGTGCACTCGAGTTGCCATTGTCGTCGTTGCTGTTGCCCTCATTGTCATGGCCACGCGCTGGCGAGCGCGAGCGAGACGCGCCACGGCGTGGGGACTGGTCATCGCCATTGCCTCGCGGCGACGGCGAGCGCGAGCGACGACGATCATCGTCGCCGCTGTCCTTAGGGGCGGGCGAAGGCGAGCGGTCCGACATGTTCCCGAGGGGTTTCTTCTACAATCCGTGTGTGTCGCTTTGCGCTTCGTTGGACTGGAATGTGGCGACCGTCGCTGACAACAGAACAATCCACAGGCCTCGGTGGTTTCCGCTCCTTCCGTGTCATCCCTCCCAAAGTTGAGCCGGGAGACCTTTAGGATGCAGCTGTCGCCTCTCCTGGAGGGAGACGGAGCGAAAGGATTTTGGCTGTTTACCTGTTACCGGTACATACCGGTACAGTTCGGCGTGAAGAGGTTTAAGCCAATCAAATCAAAGTAAAATGAATTTTGGCGAATCAGAACGATGAGGTGGGCTGCGGAGAGCTCCTCCAAGCATCAGTTGCCGTGTCAAGATGGCGCGAACCAAGGCGGCGGCACGGAAGGCCCGTAATGCGCCTCGAGATGTGCTCGCGACGGGCGCCAAGGTGAACAACGCGAAGCAAAAGCGCAAGAAAGAGAAGGCCAAGATCAAGGCCAAGGCCAAGGCGCGTCACGAGGCCAAACTACGCAACGAGTCGGCCAAGAAGGAGCGCAGGGAGGCTGAGCGGGCTGCAGCAGAGGAGGAGGACGATGATGACGAAGAAGAGCTTGAGTCTGCGACTGCGGACGACAGTGGCGTGGAAAGTGACGGTTTTATTGAGATGGAATCGGAGAACACGCCGACCCGTGGGCGTTCTGGCAACAGCAGCTCGGGACCCTCGAGTGCGACCCCAAATGAAGATGGAGAGGAAGAGGATGCTGCGAGTCGACTGATGCATGAACGCATGCCATGGATGGGGGACAAGACAGGCTACTTCCATAAGAATCTGTTTTTGAGTCTGCATGATGAGATCCTCGACTTTGCGCGCTTCATCAGTCCAACACCAGAGGAGTTGGATCAACGCACGGCAGTGATCGATGAAATGACAGCCCTCATCGCGGAGCTATGGCCGACTGTGACACTGGACACGTTTGGATCGCATCGTACGCAAATGTTCTTGCCCAAGAGTGATATCGACATGGTTGTAATGGGCGTCCCTAGTGGTACCAAACCGCTCTTTGAGCTGGCCGAGAAGCTGCAAGAGAAAGATATGGTAAGCTACTTGGAAGTCATTGACAAGGCACGCATTCCCATTGTGAAGTTCGTTCACAAGCAGTCTGATATCCAAGTGGATGTGTCGTTCAACATCAGCAGTGGACTGGCGACTGCGGATCTCGTGCGCCATTACATGCGTGTCTACCCGTCATTCCGTCCGCTCGTGCTTGTGCTCAAGTACTTCTTAGCGCAACGTGGCCTGAATGAGACATACTCGGGTGGTATCGGATCATTCCTGTTGCAGCTCATGGTAGTGAGCTTCCTCCAGCATCATCGTCGTGGACTCGGAGCTGATCACGATGACCCGAAGCACAATAACCTTGGTCAGCTTCTCATTGGCTTTTTCACATTGTATGGGCGTGATTGGAACTACAACGATTTGGGAATCTCAGTTCGTAATGGTGGTGTCTACTTCTACAAGGAGGACCGCACGTGGGATGATCCAAACCGACCGTTCTTGCTGTCGATGGAGAACCCGAATGAGCCTAGCTTGGACGTTGGTAAGAACTCGTACGAGATTCGAACCGTCAAGCGATCGTTTGAGTATGCGCGACAAGTGCTAGTGAATGAGATTCATCGACGCGGCCAGTTCCATCCGCTCGCAGGGAGTATCCTTGGTACAATCATTCCAGCAGACAGCCACCTTCTCGACCGAGTTGGGCCTGAGAACTTCGGTTATGAAATTCTGTACCACGACCCCAAGAAAACTGCCGAAGTGCGGAAGGAGTACGAAACACGAAGAGACGCGGAGCAAAAGAAGACGGCAAGCGAGGCTGCAGCCAAGAAGCAACAGCAGCAACAGCGAAGGCAAAACCAGGACGATGATCCTCCTGGCAAGCGCTGGAGACGCAATAACCGAACATTCTAGACATCAAATCTATCGGATTTTTTTGTAGACACACTAATCCAGTCATTGATCACCTATACTGTCGCTTCTTGCTTCATGGTCGGTGGGATTGGGCGAAACTTGACGTACTTGAGTGTCGGCGTGCTAGGTGCATTGGGGTTTTGAGGCTTCCAAAGATGAGCATTCTCCTTTCGGTATGCGCGCTGCTCTTCCTTTGACATCGTTGCCATCTTGGCGACCTCATCACGACAAGCTGACGAGCATGCACCATTGTACTCCACAGCGCAGTTCGGGCATAGTAGGATCAGTCCGTGACACATAAGGTTGCTA
>KE463895.1:32764-46766 GCA_000387445.2 Pythium aphanidermatum DAOM BR444 | reverse complement strand
AAATACGCCAAGCGCCTTCTTTTCGCGCGGGGTTATCTTCATGACGCAGACAGTAATCAGTCGGTTTTAGGAGAGTTATAGTTGCACTTGAGTGATTACGTCCCGCCACAAAACACTGTTTGTGCTGACCGTCAGACAGACATGACGCAACATATGCGCAACATTCATGTCCCATCTCCTCGGACACCCATGTCCCGGTGCAGCATAACACAACGACGTGAGCGGACCAGAGCTGCTCGACGGACGTCGTTCTCTCCGTCGCTATGAGCCATCCGGCGGACGCGTCAGCAGACGCGCTATCGGCCTCGTATGCGCGCTCCAAGCACAGCAGCGACGACGGCTTCAGCGTTAATGGGACGCTGAATGGCGACCACCGGAGCTATGGCTACAGCTCGGGCAGCTTCGACCTCGACAGCTACCGGTACAGCTCGGATGGTGTTGATATCGACGCCATGCGCGAGCGTCGCACAGAGCAAAGAGACCCCATGAGCACGTCGCTGATGGCGGAGCCCATGTCGCCATTGTTCCCGTCCGCCACTCCGCCGATGGCACGGATGGCGTCAGCTCCGTCGCTGCATGGATCGCAGTACTCGGCACCAATGGCGATGCCCGTACTGCCTCCTTCACCGTCCGATGCGCCAACGGCAATGTCGGCATCGTCGATGACGTCAATGGCAGCGCCAGCGCTTGTCCAGGCGCCTGTGCCATCCTCTCGGGGGCCTCTACGCACGCGGCGGTCGGTGCATGAGAGTCTGTCGTACTTGACCGAGACACCGATTGAGGAGTACGTGGCCAAGTACCAAGTGATCAAGTGTTCGTGGCGTGGCAAGTATGAGCGTATCCTTGCGCTGGGACCGACGCGCTTCTGCACGATCGACCCCAAGGACTTCGAAGTCACAAACACGTGGCCTCTGACTTCTCTACTCAATGTTGATCTCGAAGATAACGACCCGGAAGGCTTCACGCTCTTTCTTAAAGGTGTGAAAAAGGACGAGCAGCTCAAATTACGCTGCCGCTTTCGCTCGCATTTGCTATCGGATCTCTTTCGGCAAGTGGAGCGGTCGTCTGGGAGACCGCCGCGTGTTCAAACGCAGTACTCGTGTGCCAAGTGGACGCGTAAAGGCTCGAACATGGACGGACTCGTGGAAGTCGGGAAAGACGGGCTGTCGTTCTTGCGTCGTGATGGATCCCTCCGTTCAACGTATCTTTTTGTTGAAATGGACCATGTGTCGGCGGTGTCGGGATCCAACGAAGGTTTCGTGATCGGGTATGGCGGCAGACCACGACTCTTCTTTAGTGATCGGCGAAACATCATCGTTGGTCAAATCACAAGTGCCGCTGAAGAGCTGGGGCTCAGTTTATCGTCCCGCAATGGACTGACTGTCGCTAGTATCCAACAGGAGCGATACCAGTATGGCAAGGACGTTGGGCAAAAATTTGTGCAGTTCAGTGTGCACAAGATCACACGCAAGTATCCAATGCCAATGGAACGGACTCTCTCGCTACATGCCAAGCACCTCGTCGAACAGGACGCTGACGGAGGCGTGGTGGCCTGTGTTCCCTACAATCAAATGTACGTGCTCGTACGCTCGGCTCGAAACCAAACACATTTCGACATTCAGCTCGCGAACGGTGCGATCAGTATGCAATATGCATCAAGCGACCGTGATGGTGTTCTCGCAGCCATTTACGATCTGTGCGTCACTTGCAATGAGAGTCCTGAACTCTTTATCACCAGTGTGCCGAATGAGCGTGGCCTGCGACTTCTGCCATGCTTTGCGACCGAGGACACCGCTGAGACTCACTCGTTCTTCGGCGATACCTCCATTGGAATCTGTTTCTTGCAGCGCATGACCGCTGTTGGAAAATTTGGAGGATCCTGGAAGTCGTCCGACCGAGGGTACGTCAAACCGAATGGCATTTTGTTGCAGGTTTCTTTAGCTAACGACCAGAAAGCTTCATTTCTATAGTGGAAGAGTTCAACGCCAACGTGCCGGCCAGTGGGATCCTATACGATACAAGACAGAGCATTATCGTCGAGGCGCTTCGCCCCATTGGTGCGCAACTGTACTACATTTCCAAGGGTTCTCCGATTGCATCTCGCTCAGCAGTGACGCTGCTACAAGCACTTTTCCGTATCTCATCGTCATTCTACGGCTTCCGCGAAGTCGCTCAGATCCCTCAAATGGTCGAGGCACTGTCGAACATTCTCATGAATGGCGATGAATTCGCAGTCTTCTGGACGACTCTCCTACTCAAACGACTCACTGTCCACACCCCACCACCGTCTGTTCGTAAGTTGGTATTTACATCATTCGCCCGCTCTTTCTAGCTCTCACATGTTCCTCTTTCTAGAGCTGGATGGACCATCGTTGCGTTCGAGTGATGAAGTCGAGACGTACAACAAATCGATTCTTCTCGGAAATGCCCAGCTCCTCCAGTCTCTCGTGGGCCACCTCCATGGCGTGGATATCAAGGGTACATCTCCAACGGCACAAGCACGGTATCGAATCGGACCACTTGTGTTGATGGGAATGCTTCAGACTCTTGAGGGGTGCCTTTGCTCGAAGCGTATCACGACTGCTCCAGGAGAGTTCCATCTTATTGTTGCCGAAGTCGCCAAGTTCTACGGCACGTTGCTCAAAATTCTCTTCCAGTCGCGTTGTGCTACAACGGTGGAGGCATGCACACTGCTTCTGAAGGCTATTGTTGAGGAGTGTGATCCTGCTGTAGCCACGCAGATTCGAGATGCTGCCCTTGGTGAAGGTATCGTGCTTCGTCACTTGTATCAGGCAGTGTTCGATCCGTCCTTTGACCAGCGTTCAGTCAGTCGATATCTGATTTCATTATGGATGAGCCACCACCCTCCATCGAAGCAACTGCTGTCCAGAATCCTCCCACCGGGGTTCTTACCACTCCTAGATGCCCCTGCAGCGTCGATGGCTGAACTTCAGGAGCTGGATCAACTCGAGCGTGAACATTTCACAAATGGAACAATATCAGACGATTTGCGCATGAGTGACGACCAGTTGTACGGTAAAGAGGGATGGTCGACTGCACCAAGAAGCATTGATGCTTCTGTTGTAGAGTCCGAGAATGGTTCCAACCGAGAACGATCTTCTTCCTACTCTCATTTGTTTGACGCACCGCCTCTACCACGTACACATGGAGGTGTCTCGACCACTTTCGACAACAGAGCTTCGTTGTTGGTTGCTGCTGCCTCTGCACGTGAATCAACATCGCAGCAGATCGAAAACGACTACACCAAATCTCGAATGCTGCAAAAGCTGCAGAGTTCTGCTGTGTTCTCGTCGTCTCGAATTGGCCGCATGGTGGAGGATGATCGATCAAGTGATTCGTCGCGAGGAAGCAAACGAGGATCTGGAGGACAAGCAGCATCAGATGGATCCCAACGCGTACGAAAGCGCGATATTGCGTACGATTTCATTGCCAACGCCATTGCAAAGTCCAAGACTCAGCGTCCGCATCCGACTCGAGTTAAACGCAGTTCGAAGCACCTCGCAGCAGGTGGATATATGAGAGACGACCGCGAACCTGAGAATTTCCGCCTACTGTTCTACACCCTTGGCCGTGACTTTGAACGCGTTGATTTGATCTGGAATGCCGAGACGAGAGCCGAGCTCAAACGTGCGATGCTTCATGAGATTCAGCTGTTTGGAATGTACCAGAACAGCGTTGCCAGTGGTAAAGCTGTTTGGAACTATGAAGACTTCAAAGTGGAATATTTAAGTTTACGAAAGGAGCCGGCCGTCAGAGGAATCTACGTTAGAGTACTAGCAGGGCTTCTTGTCAGCAATAGCCCTCGTGAACTCGCAGGCGAGGACACATTCCGCGTTTTGCGGGCCGATCAAGTTGTAGTTGGCGACCCTCAAAGGCTCATTGAGCGATTATATCGCCGCATTCTGCGAGAAAATATCCAAGCCGAGTACCACAATAATCTGGAGATGACACTATTGTGCTCCACAGGTTTGGCAATTGTGGCCGGTGCTCACGCCAATTCTCCTGGATCTACGGAGCTAGACGAGATAGAGTACCTCGTTCAGCTCATGCTCGATACCATCCACGTGCCTGTTCTCGAGGCGATTTTGCATGCTATCCGAGCGCTAGTATTGGCCCGAGGGAATGGGCGAAAGTTGGTAGTTAACGACAAGGTTGTTGAGACAATGGTCAGCCTCCTCCAGCTTGGCCACATCACGGACAGAGGACATGGAATCACACCACCCAAAAAAGTTTGGAGACTCAAAGACGGTGCTGCATCCAACGAGCCTGTAGCGGTTGGGGAGCTGCGCGAACAAATCGGCTCGATTGACCCACATAATGCGAGCTGTTTGATCGATCGGTGCGGGGATGAAGTATGCGAGCATCCAGCGGCCATACCTTCTCGGTCTCTACTCGATATTCTTCAATTACGCTGGGAAGTGGGGATCAATGGCCGTCTAGCGCTACTTCAAGTCGCTCACAATGCGATCGAAGTGCTCTTATCGCTCGCTCGTAGCAATGAATTACTTGGTAACGTCGGCATGAGGCAATCGCTCTTCCCTGTCGTTCGTTCCAAGATCGTGCTATGGAAGCATACTCGTGCCATACTGCCTCTGCTGGCTCGGTACAACAGTCCTCAGCTTTGTTTGAAGGTTGCTGAGCTACTCAATTTCCTATTTGAAGAAACGGCAATCCAGCAACACCTACAACTTGGTAATGGCGACGATGCTTCGCATCGATCGTCGCTGCACCTGTGGGGTCTATTCTACTTGGCGTTCCTGGTTGATACCAATTGTTTCGAGGACTATGCTGGACTCCTCAAGTCAACCCATTTTTATCAAGATGGATTCGAAGGTGTCAGTGCTCTTGTTGCAATTCTCCCTGACGCCATGATCCGCAAACTAGAGACTCTCCATCCTAGGGACTTCACCCAAATCTTCATTGGCGATCAGTCGTCACCAGAAGTAATTTGGAATCGTGAGATGCGGCTGCACCTTCGTGACAACTGTCTCGCGCACATGGAAGATTACCTGGAATACCTACAAGAGGATGTACAGAGTCACTGGCGATTCTGTCCCATGGCACCCGTCACGTATTCAGAACTTGAGAACGAGGTTTGGTGTGGGCAGGTGTATCTCCACAAGTTTTGTGAGACGGAGAAGTACGCTATCGAGGAACCTCTTCAATTTATGAGGAGTTTATCAACAAAGTGGCGCGCCGAAGTTGATCGGAAAGCGGCTTTGTTTTCATACGAAGAGGCAGCAGCGTTGCTAGGAGTCACCTTTCAGTCGAGCTCGTGGGATGTGCAGACTGTATACCGATCGGCATTTAAACGCAAAGCTCGAGACCTTCAACAGGAAAATTTGAGCGAGCATGAGTACACAGAACGGTGAGTGCGTGTGGACTTCAGTATATACGATCGTGACTGATTTCGTTCCCTCTGCAGGGTGGCTGCCTTGCGCGAAGCTTATCGAGTAGTGACATGCCCACGCGACAGTTTACTGACGGCTGGGCACGATCCTGTACGACTCCTGCTGATTCTCAACTCCATGATTGAGATGTGCAACCGTTATGTATCGCAACTGAGCTCGTACGAGTTCGACTGCTATGATTTGCTGCTATCTCTGCTGCATTCTCACTGCACTGAGGAAGGCACAGCTCCCGAGTTCACGATGGAAGAACAACGACTCGACATTGCAGTGCGTTCAGCGGAGCTACTTTTCCAGACGTGTGCTGTTTCTTCTCGGAATGCAGACATTTTGCTGAAGCAACAAGCCGATTTAGAAGTCCTCGAAAAAGTCGTGCGATACTGCGTCGATATCATGGTTTCGCAGGGTGAGGAGCGCGACTCTCGAGTGGACAAGACATGTTTCTTCGTGTTCCAAACCATCACCGGTCTCTTGGCCTCTCAAGGAGGTCGTATGTGGATCTCTGACACCTCGACTGTGATTATCGATATGGCACGCATTTTGTGGTTGTGGAATCAGCACTCAAGTGAAAAGCAACGCAGCTTTGTTATGGCAAAGATCACACAACAAGTCCTTGAAAGTACGTGGGTTTTTGCGAACCTCTTGTGTTCAATACTAATTGGCATCGTGGCATCTAGGTATCTCCCGTATGTCGATGCTCAGGGCCAACCAAGAGCGCGTGCTGCAGACTGGTGCCGCCTGGCAACTTGTACTCTTCTTTTCACACTATGACGTCTTGCTGGACGAGACGACTGTGCGTTCGCGTCTTGGCATCACAATTGCATCTGAAAGCGAGTTTGATGCAATCGCGGACGAGGTGCAAAACCTACTAGCGATCATGGCAGTACGCGCGCTGTGTCGCGTAGGAGGTTTCTTTTCCCCAGAGAGCGAGTTAGCCAGCCCTCGAAGCGAGTCGCTTGGGCTTGTGATCGACGCCCTGTTTACACCTAATTTGGCTCGACTCTTGCTGCTCGACAGTCACCATGAGTTCCTCAAGATATACCATTCAGACTGTGCGTCCTATACGCTACATTGGAATGAGATGATGCGTCAAGAAATGCTCGAGTTCGTTCGACCACGAGCTGTGCCGGAACCGACTGCAGAGACACGAGAAGACTACTGCGAAGCACGATCGTTCCGTTTTGAACACCTGGCCAATGTGTTCACCATTGGAGATATCTACGTTGGTGCGCTTATTGAGAGCTTGACATTGCTTCAGGAGAAGCAGACACCACCGAGTATACCAGATCTTGGTCTCACCGAGCGCTTCTACGTAGATGCGTTTGCATTTGTTGATAACGGGAAGCAGCGTGGGCCCGCCTCGATACCAGAGTCAAATGGAACCGCACCGAGTGACGACGGTCTCAGGCCCGACTCCAGCCCAGTTTCGATCCTGCCATACAGCGGATGGAAACTGGATCAAGAGGCACTTGAGTCAACACACCGCGTTACTGCCCTACAGTGTCTCGCCCTCGTGAGTGAGGTCATACCCACTTATGTGGAGAGATACGTGACGGGTGATGCTCAAATCATCAAGATGCTGCTTCGTTTGCTCTTCCCACCGACTAACGAAGTCCATCAAAGTGCCGAAGGCGAGACGAAGAACCTTGTGTTCTCCCCTGAGCTGTACGAGTCGTCTCGTCACCATTGTCTCGTGATCCTCGAATCGCTGTCCGCACTCAATGCTTTCGGTCGGACCTCGTACGAAGTGGGAACTTGCGATATCTTGGTCGAAGTTGTCAACGAATGTCGTGACGTTGGCCCCCAGGTCCTCTCGATCTTGAGGAATCTATGCCGTACGTCTGCTCGAGCCGATTACGTCACAGATTTACTTCAATCTGGCACGTACATCGAGTTTATTGGCTGGCTCGTTGGCGTCGAGCAGGTGGACACAGATGAAGACAGAAAGTTGGCAGCAGCACTGAGACTTCCGGCCGCTGATCTGCTCAGTGAAATGGCTCGCCAGTCGGGAGCTCTCAGTATGGAGAGTTTGACGATGCTCAACCGATTCTTCCCTGTAGTTATGACCGATCAGCTCGTGTCAGAGCCCTACCACTTTGTCACCTTTTACCAAAGTGACCATGAGCAACCAGAACTCGTTTGGAATGCGGTCATGCGAGAACACTTACGTAAAAATATCGTTTCGTTATTGGGCGAGTACTATACAGCGATTGGAACTGAAGAGGGCGAAGAAGAGCGCGAAACACTCACGACAAAGGTCAAGTCCCGATTGGACAAGCACGTGGTCGATTACGCAGCCGTGTATCCCGAACCTATGGTTGGCAACGTGTACGTCAACTTGTACATCCGAAACCCAACCTACAAGCTTCGCGACCCATTGTACGTAATCGTGATCGGTTTATGTAATTGCTGATGGCGGCAGGAGCTGACGATCGGAATTGTTTGTAGATTGTTCGTCCGCTGCTTGTGGACCGAGTTCGAGACACTTTACAATGATCTGTCCCACATGTCATCATCTCTTCGCGATACCCGTAGCCCAGATGACGAAATCATGACAGAGACAGCTGAAAAGTTCTTGGATCTGGTCACGGCATGTTTGATTTGTGTGGTACGCACGAATGCCTGGATTCTTGACACATTAGCGGAAGCGAGGATTGTGGAGAAAGTGTGCGGATTCCTGAACGATTGCGTGCGCCAAAATCTAAACGAAGCATGCAGCATCGCTGTGGTACGTCTGTTGCGCTTGATGAGCACCTCGCGCAAGTGTGTGGCGGCCATACAGCCCATGGGCTCGAGTTTGTTTTCGTGCCTGCTCTCTCAGATGAGTCGTGCCCGTGGTGGAGAGCTCTACCGAGAGAGTGCTTACACACTTGAAATCATTCGTCGCATCATCATTAACTTCCCATCTACAATCACAAACGGCGAAGGCATCGTCACAGTTGCCATGCGAGTTGATTTGTTCAACTACTTATTAAACATTGTCGAGAATCCAAGTGCCATGGGTCCCGTGCGCCAGCCCAACTTCGCTCGTACGATTGCGATCGACATTCTGAACACTCTCGAGAAGGACCGAATCCAGGCGCGCGCAGCCCACGATATCCTCAAAAAGAACAAGAAGTGGGAAAAGAAGTTCCGCCACGAAGGCATGGCGATCCCCATTCCAGCCACACCTGAAGATCCGTTCTTGCAGCATTTCTCTCCTGAAATTGATCGACTCGTGACTGAGTACGCTGCTAATACCCCTAGCGCCCAGCGCCCGACAGTATCGGCTCGAGCAGTTTTTGAAGCGCCTGCACCTAGTATGCGAGGCACAATGATGGATCGATTCCGTCAGCAATCACCTCGTGAGCATACCACCATGCATTTGGGAGTGGATCTCGTGTGTCTTTTGCATCGTCGAATGGATCATCTACTGCATCTGCTGCTCCAAAGAAAGGAATCAACTATAGGAAGCTCTTCAGCCGTCGAGGATAGTTAGCTTAGGATAGATAGGATACGTGTGAATGGGCTAGTTTGAAGAAGGCTTCGATCTTATGGCTCTGATGGTCTGCGCCAGAATCAACTCTAAGAGCTCCCCTTAGGTGGAGTCGAATCGGTAGAGACATGCTTCCACCCCAGCAGCGTGGCCTCATACTGACCTTTCATTTCTTTCCATGTGTACTTTTCAAACTCGTGACCGTGTTCCGCATAAAACTTCCGTGCTGCCATAGCATTCCCACACAAATTCTTGAGCTTTTTGAAAAGCTGTCGTTGGGTGTTGTACACGTTCTCACCACTGAAGAGCTCAGGGTACACGAGTCGGTTCGGCACGAGCGGATAGCAGCCGCAGAGCACAGCCTCTAGCACCGCGACCCCAAAGAACTCGTGCAAACTCGTGGAAACCACCACGTCGGACATGTGAAGCAGCTCAAAATATCGACTCTTGCTTTCCGCATATCCCCAGTGGCCAACGGTGACGTTTTCAGCCGCTTCGAGGCTCTCCTTTGCCGTGGCAAACACAGCCGGGCTGGTACCAAAGGCTTCTCCAAGCACGATGACCCGAAAGCGTGCGCCAGCATGGGCCAGCTCGAGCAGGGTACGGAAAAACTCGTCGGGGTTCTTATCATACTCCCACCGGTGGTTCCAAAGGATCGTGAGGTCCGTCGCAGTTTTGCTAATGAGTGGAGAGACTGGAATCGTTAGCGGAAAGTAAAGTACGCGCGACTTGGTGAGCAGCTGAGCGGCAAGACCACGATAACGCATCTCAGGCTCTGGAATCTTGTTGATAAACGCATCAACCTTGCTGAGGAAGCTCGTTCGATTGAAATCCGAGTTGAACAGCAGCTCGTCGGCAGCGAGACAGGAGATGATCTGCGACCAGCCGACCTGGAAGTCCTCTGCCGCGACTTTCCGAGCCTTCTGCTTGTCGTTCAAGCCTGTGGCTGCTGTTTGGAACGGGTATGTGAGCTGGTTCTCGTGGAAGTAGTAGATCTTGCGCACACGCGAGTCCCTTAAGTCTGGTCGCAGACCCAGGAGCTCACTTAGGTTGACCATCGACGTCACGAAAAGCACACGCAAGGCACGACTGTGGGGAATTGACTGCGCAAAGTGCATAGATGCAGCCATCAAGCGCCAATGCCATTTGCGAGGTGGCAGCGAGCACACGGCATGAGGCACTCCTCGCGGGACCAAGAGCTCTTCGACTAGAAGGTCCATTAACTGCTTGTGTGAGCCGCCATGGAATGGCTCGACGAGCACAACTTCAGGTTCCTGTGCCGAGGCATCCGTCTTGTCACTCTCTACGCCGTGAGCAATGCCGTCGACGACGTCAGGCGCACCCACAGAGGCGACATCGGCGTCACTTCGACGACGCTTCTTGGCCATTGACACCAGTGTCAGACCAACTCAGTATACATAGAAACCCCATTTTAATGGTCCAAAAAAGGAGTTTAGATGATTAAAATTATCTAAACTCCATTTTGGACTTTCCTGTCTAGGATCATTTTACCAGTTAAAGGTGTGATTACTTTGGTGAGTTACAAAAGTAGAGGGAAACCCTGCGACTTGTGGCGGGTTCCATGGAAGAAGAGCAACTCAAATGGACGGCCAGACGCCGCATCTTCTCGGCGTCTCACAGGCGTGACGCGGACCCCAGCGCGCCGCTTGGCGAGAGCCGTGTACACATCACACCTGGATCGCTCTACCACTATCGTCTGGCTCGCTTTGCGCGTCAGGAACCCACGTAAAATGACTCGACACAGGACAGGGACACCAGTCTGGTGGAGCCTAGTGGGTGTTCTCGTCACGACGCTCGCGACCATCGTCCTGGCGGAAGACGCACTGGTGCTGTCGCTAACCCAAAGCACAGGGGGCGCACTGCGGGTCTCGTGGAGTTTTTCGTCGTCGTGGTTCGACGCCAACAATACGGTGGACAGCATCAAGCACTTTACCGTCTTCCTCAACAACACCCGTGTGAATCAAGTCGTCACAGGAACCACGAGCTACGAGTTCTACGGACTCAAGAGCCAGACAACATACGCTACACGCGTGGAAGGCGAGCTGATCGACGCGAGTGCGGCTGCATTGACATCGAATGTTTTGGTCACGACGACACCAGCGACTAGTCGACCAGGCACTCCGCCATCACCTCAGCTTGTTGCTACCGGAGGCGGGTACTTGAGAGTCAATACGACCCTGCCCATGGACACTGGTGGTGCGAATATCACGACAATACTTCTTACTGTCCGGTCGCTCGTTGATACGTCGAGTTGGTCATTCTCGAACATCGTTGGTGATCCAATCTTCACCATCTACGGACTCAATGCGAAGACCTCGTATCGAATCCGAGCTTACGTGATGAATGAGGCGGGTTTATACTCCACACTAAGCGACGGACTCATCGCGTCAACGCTCTCTGTTGAGAACCCAAGTGCATGTCCAGCTCCTACAGTGCTCAACTCAACAGGTATTTGAGTCATTGTGGCCTCTCAAATTGCTAAGCTGGACTGAGTGGAGTGATTTACACGTCTACGTTCGACAGGTGGTTCGATAGCTCTTCGGTTAAACCCCCCGCCGACGACGGAGGTTCTCGAATCAGGGGTTACGTTGTCTATATGTCGGTGAATGGCTCCAGTTTGTTTCAAGAAGCCGCCAATTCAATCTCTTCGACTGAAGCGAACGTAGTGGAGATTCGACGATTGCCAGGGCTTGCCACACAACCTCTACGACCCCTTTCGAGATATGACTTCAAGGCTGTGGCGATAAACGTCGCTGATGTGTGTCTTCCACGTAGCCCTCTGGGAGTGACGGGCGAAATAGTGACCGCATGGACAACAGCTGCATCCTTGCCTGAAGCTCCGCCAGCTCCGTATTTTTTGACTTCGACGGGAGGGATGTTGGTGATTCAACTTCTGATGCCTGGGAACATGCGTGGCGCGGAACTGGCTGGTTTTGCAATCAAAGTGAACGGCTCGCTACTCGCGACAATTGCCGTGAAGACCGAAACTGCGTACAGCATCACTTCGCTTACAGCGATTCAAACTTACACTGTGCAAACCGCCGTGGTAACTAATCTCGGTACAACTGCTTGGAGCACTGAGGTGGCTATGAAGACATCATCTCCGAGTTCACCGTCGGCCCCATCAAATGTTACTGTGAATGATGTGACTGCAAGTCAAGCAACCATCCGCTGGACAGTCCCAAACGACACTGGAGGTGTTGACATCACAGGTACAACCAATGAATTGTGTTTGGCAAAGCAAACTCTAATTTGCTATCTGTAGCATACATCCTCACGCTGACCTCACCTGTGACCGGTAGTTTCAAGATTAATACCCCTCCGTCTCCGTTTTATCGTTTTACCTCGTTGCTCGCAGACACTGTTTATTCCGTGAAAGTATCCGCTACTAACGCAATTGGGCGAACAAGCTCGTCTGTTGGAATCAAAAGCGTTTCGTTCCAAACTCTACCGCCTGCATTACCAAGTGAACCATCAGACATACAAACTATTTCAACGTCTGGAGGTGCGATTGAGATCACTTGGCGACGTCCGCTCGCAAGCGGCGGATATCCGTTTGAGGCTTTGATCTACAATGTCACGCTGTTTGGGGTGTCGCCATGCTATAATTCCAGCTCAAATGCAAAACTGTGCGGATCTTGCAATCTCATACGTCTACGTACGGGAGACGAGGTGTATGGACACACTTCCAGCAGCGAGGCGTGTATTCCTCCCGCCGCAGCTGATTGTCCGGATGGAACATCGTCGTGTTGTATCACGGCACCAAATAACACGGCAGGTAGTGGATTGCTGTGCAATCAAGTATCTCGAATACTTCGACATCGAACTGTCACAAGAGGTGGCACAATGACATCGTTTCAAGGGCTCAATCATTCATCAACGTACTATGCTGGCATTCAAACGATCAATGCGGTTGGAAGGAGTCAATTCTCGCTGATATATCGTCTACGAACAAGGTACGGTAACGCTTGCTCCATCCTAGATCCGCAGACATGACACCTTTCATTTGGTCGACAGGAGCCAAACTGCACCCAGCTATCCGATTAGTCTACGACAAGTGAATGGAACTGGCGGCTCCGTGTCATTAACATGGAGCGCGCCACATGACACGGGGGGAACATCTGTCTCCGGTTATCGTGTCTACCGTGATTATCGACTCCTCACTCCTCAACTTGTGCTTCCACCATTCCAAGATTGTGGAAGTGATTTACGGGCACAAACTCAGTACATATACGGGGTTGTTGCCGTCAACGCATCGAACTTGGAAGGTAGCATGTCATCCACGGTTGTATCGATGCCAAAAGTCTCTGTGCCACGGCCAATCAACTCGCTGAGTCTTGTTACCCGCACAGTATCATGGATCAATTTGACCGTGAATCCTTCGTGCGATGGAGGTGGAAGTTCCGCGATCTCCTACCAGTATGTGTTATACCGAGATAACAGCACCATCGGGTCAGGCATTTTCGCCTGTTGCAATCTCGTCTTGACCGGACTTGATGTCAACCAAGGGTATGAAGTGAAAGTGCGCGCGATCAATGAAGCAGGGTCGACTGACTGGATAAACACGACCTTTTCAACAACCAGCGGAATACCCAGTATGCCGAGATGGCAGCTTATTCGTGCAAACACATACTCTCTGCTGCTATCACCGACGTCAAGCATCAGCATGGACTTCGAGATCATTGCTTTGGATGTCCAAGTTTATTCAAATGAACAACTCACACAAGAAGAATCGTTGCCATGTGATACAGTCGTAGCTCCTGGGTTGCGTTCATGCCCTCAAAGTTTTCGCATCGGTTCCTTGTCCCCGAACACTACATACCGCGTTACAACTCGAGCAGCTGGTCCGAATGGCCCAAGTGACTGGTACTCCCAAACTTTCAAAACCGAAAATGAGTCAGTTGGTGTGGTGGAATTTTGCGGCATCAAGCTACACAGGAGTTTGTGGTGGGACCGTCAAAATTACTACTCGCCGTGTGGGGGGAACGGCAGGCCCTTTAAGCGTTATTTTGAATGTATCACAACCCGACTCAGCGTTCTTGAGCTGTGATT
The DNA here is from genome assembly GCA_000387445.2 of Pythium aphanidermatum DAOM BR444. Lineage (NCBI taxonomy): Eukaryota > Oomycota > Peronosporomycetes > Pythiales > Pythiaceae > Pythium > Pythium aphanidermatum. Next base: position 32,789 of record KE463895.1, on the reverse strand, counting down.
GCAGTGCAGCTCAAGGGTGCAACTG
>KE463895.1:0-12351 GCA_000387445.2 Pythium aphanidermatum DAOM BR444 | reverse complement strand
ACTGATAGCTGCATGTGTACTTATCTCTTTGACTTCGATGGCACCGTTCGAGTGACGGTGGAAACTCCGTCGACGAACTTCGTGCGGAAAACGACATTCGCGTTGTTGAACATACCTTCCTTCAGGGACACGACAATGAACTGGGAATGCGAAAAGTGCGATCTGATCATCTGGCCGATATTTTGGGTGTGGGATAAGTCGAGGGCAGCATCAACTTCATCCAGGATGTACATGGGTGCGGGCTTGAACAGAAGCAATGCAAGGATGAGAGATAGAGCAAGGAGTGATCGCTGACCTCCACTAAGTTCAGTCAAACTCTCCTTCCAGACACCACCAAAAGCGACGCGTACTTGAAGACCGTCCATAATCGTGCCTGTGATGGAGAAGAGTAAGTAATTCGTACACACAAGAAAACTAACGACACCCGTTTCTTACCATTCGGTGGAGGTTCGAGCTTTGCTGTTGTGCCAGGCAGAAGAGTACTGAAGATCGAGCCAAAATCCTTCGTCACCTTAACCCAAGTTGTCTGCAACGCTTCGTTCTTCTTAGCGTCAAGCTCTTTGATGACGGATGTGATCTTTTCTTTGTCGTTCTCGATGATGTGTCGCTTGTTCATAAGCCCTTGGTATTCTTGTTCTGCCTTCTCAATCATTCCCATAACCTTCTTGTTGATCTTCTTGGATAGAACGCTTTGCTCTTCCTTCAATTCGACCAGACGTCGGTTAGCTGATGCTGGGTCTCGGCGACGGAAGTCATAATCGGTGTGTTCCCGGCCAAAGAACTCCTTCTCGCTCTCAATCCAAGGATTTGATTTCTCTAGCTTCTTCACTATGTGCTTCGCGTCACCCTCATCTTTGATAAGTCGGGAGATCTTGTGTTCACCCTTCTTCCGCTCAATCTCTAGTGCGCTGCGTTTCTTTGACAATGCTCCAACCACCTCAGCAAGCTTCTTCAACTGCTCATCACACTGCGAGAGGTGGCTACGACGTTCTTCAAGCTTTTCCGAGGCATCATCGTAAGTCTGCTGGATCTCGGCGACCTTATCCTCCACCTTTTTCGTCTCTTTTTGCAAACCGCCGAGTTCCTTCTCAAGAGCGGACAATGTATCCTTGGCAGTTTCGAGCTCTTGGGAGGCTTCTTCGAGTTCCAAGGTGATTTCTGAGAAGTCCTGTTGCACTTTTTTGAGTTGGGCTGCAATTATTTGGGTATCCTTCTTCGCCTGTTTGTATCGATCTTCAAGGATTCCAATCTTTGACTGACGCGACTGTTTGAGGTTTTTGATATCAGTCTCCAGGCTCTTCACTTCAGCAGTGAGATTCGTGATCGCTTCCTTCTTAGCAATGAGCTGTTCTTTGTCATTGTCGTATTGATCTTGAGCCTCAGCAAGATCCCGTTCCAACTGGGCGAAGACACTGTCAGAGATTCGATCGTCGAGTAAACGGAGTTCGTGTTCCTTCAACTCGAGTTGCTGGGTCAGCTGGCGGTACTCTTCAGCATCGTTGCGCATAGCATCAAGAGTCTGACGACAGTCATGGTACTGACGCTTGAGGTCGGTCAGCTGACGCGTACTGTTAATTAGGTGATGGAGCTTCAAGAGCAGTGGAGCACCTTGCGATGGTGCAGAGCCACCTTGAAGAGTTCCGGCTGGGTCGTACGAGTCACCTTCGAGCGTCACCGTTCGGACCTTAATATCCCGATGGAAGGTAATGTTCTTCGCGATTTCGCTGGTCTCACAAATCAGTGTAGAACCGAACGCGTACTCAATAGCAGGTCGAACTTCGTTGTCAAAGTGAATGAGTTCAAGGGCTTCCCAAACCTTGCCACCCTGCTGATGAGCGACTTGCTTAGCTTTGTTCACTTTGTGAGCAGGTACGGTATTACGAGAAATCCGATTCAAAGGGATGATTGTCACTCGGTTCATAAGACGTCCAAACTTCAATATATCCTTCGCAGTTTGCTCGTTGTCGACAACAATTTGATACAATCGACCACCAGCTGCAATCTCAAGCGCAAGAGCAGACCACTCCTCTTTCGTTTCTAATAGATTTGCGAGAACACCCTTCACTTTCTCGCGTTCAAAGTTTCGGTACGGGTCAGTGTACTTAAAGTCGAGGCGTGAAGATAATCCATGGGAATGTTCATCGACGTCGCGTTCACAGGAGCGAATCTTATCATCGAGCATCCGCAAGTCATCGCGCAGTCGACGTTCTTCGTCTGGGTTGAAGCGACTGGTCAATTGTCCGATGTGATGACGCATCCTGTCTAGTTCTTGCAACTTGGTCTCGCGCTCGCGATCAAGGTTATTGTTGTTTGACTTTGACTGTTCGACTTGCTTTTGTTTTTGCTTGATCCTGTCTTCCGCGTGCTTCAATCGCAGGTTAATTTGCTTTACTGCGGTATTGCTTTCTTGAAGTTCACGTTGCTTCGATGCTAGGCGCTCAGATAAAGACTCATCCCCATCTCCGTCCTGGGCCATACCGGCGTTAAGAGCTTGAATCTGGCGCTGATATTCGTTTGCCTCAGCTTCCTTCTCGTCGTGGTTATTCGATACCTGAGCAACATTTCTCTTTGACTTCTCGACCTCTTTTTCAAGCTTCTTCACGTTTTGCTCAGCATCCGCACATTGTTCTCGTAGTTCTGTTTCTGTCTTCTGATGCTGCTCAATCGAGGACTTGCTGTGGGTCAACTTCGTTGTATATTTGACCAGTTCCTTGCCGATACGCTCAACGTTGTCCTTGAGCTGCTGAAATTCTTTGCCCATCTCCTTCTCGCGAGTCTTCTGCAACTGTTCAATTTGCTCATTAACCTGGTCCATCTCCTGACCAATTGCCTCTTCGTGTTTTTCAGCTTCTTTGAGTTGCTGCTGCATTTTCTCAACATGCTGTGCGGTGTTCTTGAGTGCATCTTGTGATCGTTGGTACTCATGAGCAATACAGAACCGCTGAAGACGCTCCATCTCAGTATTGTTTGCTGCCCACTGCAGATAGTGCGTTTTTTCGGCTCGGAGCTTCTCAAGTGTCGGAGTGATCTCCTCGGCCAAGATCTTGTTAATCTCTTCGACCTTCTTCTCTTTTTTCATCATTGTCTTCAGTGCTGCTTGCTTCTTATTCTCGTACATGCGCGTACCCGCTGCCTCCTCAATCATGCCTAGAATCTCAGGAGGCTTCATGTTGAGAACCTTGGTAATACGGCCTTGCATGATGAGGAAGTGAGGGTTGTTGACGTTGAGTTGCACCGAGTGGAAAAGGTTTTGCACTTGGCTGACTTGCGCGGTATGTCCATTGATCAGATACTTATTGCGTCCTCCAATCACGACCTGACGAGCAACTGAGATCTGCTCGTACTGTTCGTATCCGACTGGCGAGCTCGCGGCGTCCTTGTTGTTGAAGACGATTGTGACCGTCGCCTTGGTCACACCAGCTTGACCTTGCTTGTAAACAAGCTCTTGCAGGTTGCTTGCACGAACCTGCGAGAGGTTGGTGATACCTAGTACGAAACAGATCGCATCGAGTACGTTGGACTTGCCACTTCCATTGAGACCAGTGATGGCATTGAACCGTGGATCGAAGCCACTGATGACCGTGCGCGTGGCATAGGACTTGAAGCCATCGAGGATGATCTCCTCGATAAACATGGTACCAGCGCGACTCCTCCGGTGCTCTGTAGCGATGGAGGCGCGCGGAGGGGGTTTCCCTTGCTCTTCCTCGTCCTGCCTGGCGCACCGTGTTGCCGTTTGAAAAGCGCCTGGAAAGCGCGCCAACAGAGCAAAAACCCATGGAGGATAGTGGGTTTTTACATGGAAACGGGTCAGGTCAGGTCGATATGAGGTCGGGTCAACTGGGCTGACCCAAGTTCAACCGGAGTGATGGTCGTCCTGGATTTACCGTGTTTTGTACTTAGTGCAATGGGGAATCTTGAGCAGACACAAAATGTCGACCGAGTATGCAGTCAAAATGGAGCTGCTCCGCCGGAATCGAGAGGAGTTGTGAGTTGCTCCATTCATATAGACTGTACAGAAGCGTAGCGCCTACTGACAGTGGCGTTTTTTCTTGTGTAGAACGGCCAAGAGACTGGAGATTGAACGCCGAATAGCGCTTCGAGAAGCCACCGCCGCTGAGTATAGCGCCGTGGCACTGCAGAGCTGCAAGCAACAGTGGAAAACGCTACGTGCGAACGCTATTGCTGCCAAGAAGAAAAACGACGAGTTCATACGTGAGGTGCATGACACTCAACGGAAAATTGACGAGACCTACGTCCGCACCACGCAGAAACTATGGCCGTCCGACAATCAACTTGAGCTCGAGAAAGCTCGATATTTGAGAAAAGTCGAAGAGCTGTATCCTGCATGGCAGGAGAAGATGCAGGCAATGCGCGTCCAGACATTGCGTGAACTAGAGGCGAAAAAGCGCGCGATTGAGCAGCGGCGATTTCTCGCGAAAAAGGTAGCGAGTAGTGTCATGAATGGGTTGACAGTGAGCGAGTGACTCACGGACATCATTAGACGTTTGAAACAGAGCAGACGCTTGAAGATCTGATTCGACGAACGGTGCGCTTGCATATGTCTCCCTGATGCGTTGCTTTCATAACCCCTAGTCAATGATATTAGACCCATGAGATCGAGTTAGCGGAGAACCTGGAGAAAAATGAAGCCTTTGAACGAGATGTCCTTCGTAACCAGGGCGAAATACAAGGTGCGCTCCTGGATGAATTGAGATATCTCTGTGGATTGACTGGATATAACACGTATGTTCAGCGATGCGGATTGATGAATCGATTCGAGACCATGCACTTGGAGCACGCATGTATATGAAGCAACAAGCTGAAAATCAACTCGATGAAGCCCAGCACCTTCAATCTGACGTGGAAGGTGCGGATAACTGTCAACTAGACCCGCGGCTGCTGACACTCGCCGTCTTTGCATTAGAAAAAATCTTCGAAACGTTTTCACCCCGTGGGGCTGTGAACGCGATGAAACAGTCGAACAGGTAAAACAACCCCCAGACACTTCATCATCGCCTTACCAATAATTGTGGGCATGGACGTAGATCTGTCAACCTGGTTGAAACATCCAACAATAATGCAGAAGAGCGTCATGTTCGGCCTCTCCGAGCACAGAATATCTTAGTCCCCGAGCCCCAGTACAGATATGAAGAGCTTGATTCGAAGCAACAACAAATGGAACCATTTGCGAAAATGAAGCCTGCTCTGAAAAATTCGGCTCCTGTTGAGACGCCAATAAACGATGCATATGCATGGGCCCGTTCAGATTTGCGATCAAGGGAGAGGCTGAACACTGTCCAACCAACGCTAACAAGCACTCACGACAATTTCGACTCAGCATCTTTGGCCATCACGGCGAGCCCCATTCATCCACACGAAAGTGACTCATTATCCCGGCAAGAAGAAGCTCTGAACAAGCGTGCTCCCAATCTGACCCCAAGCTTTTCGGGCACCATGTGGCCGCTGGATCGTGGAATTGCTGTCAGAGACGGGCAAGGTCAGATCACTTCAGCTCCTTTTGGGTCATACCAACCTCCCACTCAGCTTCTACCATCGTCTCTGTCACACCAAATGGAGCAATCAACACGTACTCAGGACATCCCGACTCCATTGGATTCCAAGCATCAATTTTCAACTCTAGTTGCAGAAGCAATGGTTTCAAAAACGTTCGATCGACCACATCAAGACCACAGTCAAATACAATCGCAGATGGACTCAATAAAAAACGATCACCAAGATTTTCAGCTAAGGCCACAGACCACCGCGAACGGGCCTGATCCACCTAATGACCTTCAGCATGAACCAATGGAGGATGCAAAATATGTTTTCAACCTGTCACAACCATGTCAAGACGAGTATAAAGACGAAACGAAAGCCTCACTTACCGAAAATCGCCCGGAGTCGAACCGGTCTGACAGTGATATCGCAAACTCGGACATTGTTGCAGAGGTGAAAGTATTGCAATTCAAGGAGTTACCAGCGCAAGAAAAAATAATTGAACCAATTGCAGAGGACGATTTACCTGAATCCATCGAGGCAGTCTTGATCAACTCATCGTCACCACCACCACACGAAGAAGAAGAAGAAGCAAAAAATGATTCAGCGCCGTATCACGATTTGACGCTCGACTTCAACTCATTTGACTCAAATCAGTCAAGTATGATGGATTTCTCGATCGGAAAACTTTTGGAATCGTCGGTGAAGGCTGACACTTTGGATGGAAGTACGCCAATCCTTTTTTGTCAAGAGGATACCACTGCAACCGGTCTGAGTGAAGGCCCCACGCAGCCCTCATCTGGACTAGAGACAGCAGACCAAGTTGTCGTCCCTCCTGATCCAAGTTTTGTTCACGACGCTGATCATGTCACCATTCAGGGCGTGAAAGAGGCGACACATACACACTTTACCCACTTAGCGCGTGACAAGAGTATTGAGTTCTCGTCGGTTGACTCTCTGAGCGGGCTTGACTCTCCGGGTCTGCAAGTTGAAGGTGTACTTGAGTCTCTTCGTGGTACTGAGTGTCCAAGTTTGGAGAATCCGTCTGAAAATCAAACTATACCACTTGTTGAGGATCTGGAAGTAACCATAGAGTCACCTCCGCTATCTCCGGAGGACGGAGCGCGCGAGGTATTACAACCCGGTTCCTTGGTCGGTGTTTTTATTCCTAACCGATATATCATCGTAGACGTCAATTTTCGCAATGCTTACGATGGCCGATCGCCTCAAAGCTTTGAATGCGCTCATCTCACGAGTAGAAGAGGGGATCAACGATGGGGATCAAATCAGTTGTGGGATGGAGAGCGGCTCATCACAAGAGACAAAGCAAGAACTCCTCAGGTAATACTCATATTCCTGAAAGCAAAGGTAAATTGTAACTTTGGGCTCTCTGTAGGATGGCTGTGAGCGGCCGAAAGGCCCAGATCAACTTTTTCGGCACTGATGTTTGTTTCGAACTCATCGCTCAGCTGGCGAAAGATCTGGGGCCAGGTTGGTTCCCAAGTGTTGTGAAATGGCGTGCATGAACCATGTTAATATGCTGTTTCTCTACTTTAAGTTCTATTCCCAGCAAAAGCATTCGAAGGAATTATGAATGACCAGAAAATGAAGAAAGTCCACCACAATGCGAAAGAGAAAGAGTTCGGTGAGTCGCCGCATGCCAGCTCACGAGGAAATTCGCACTGAAAGATGCACTCGTGAAGACATGTGGAAGGCGTTTGCTGCACATATCAAGCAGGTGCACGCAGCTAGGGCTGTTCCGGCTGGTGCACTGGTCGACATGTTTACCAATGCTTTCCTCAGCCATGACCCAAACAACCAGCGGTCTCAGAGAAAGGTAAGTATATCTTATCATTGACTTCAGTACAAGAGCGTCCAACACCTTTTCGTGATACCAGCTTCGTGAATACTTACTCTCGGTATGTGGAGCGACGGAGGCCACACCAAAGAAAGATTTGACTCCGTCACCACCGCGTCAAACAACATCACCTCCGATTGAGCCAAGTTCTCTAGCCAACTCTACTGAAGTTCCTTCCTCTCCACAAATGCCTTCCCTTTTGCAAACAGCCTTCTTACAGCAATCTAGCCCGGCTAAACCAAAGGTTTACGGCATCGCATCTTCTGGGTACGAAAGTTGACGACGTCTCAAACCATTCAAGAATGCACCCGGTAACTTTGAATTTCTGAATGACAGCTTCAAGAAGAAATTGGCCTCAGACGATGTGCTGAAGAGCATGGCTTCATCTCCAACCAAGCTATCACAAAAAGTGAGTGTGTGAGGGAGAAGAAACGTTGTACAACACCTGACTTCGCATCTTGTGTTCCTGTCAGCTCATTCGTGGCGGCAAAATGGGCGACTACTCGGAATTTGAAGAAGAAGAAGAAGTCAATTTAGAGAATCTGATTGGCAGTAAGGCTTCAAGCGCGTCAACGGCCAGCAAGGCAGCGAGTGCATTCCGAAGTGGTGGTGGAAACTCCATGGCTCGGATGGAGACTGCGAAGGAGGACAGATGACTTTGACTTTGACTTCTAGGAAGATAATTGGCAGAAATAATTCAGTTATGTTTAATTTTCACCAATGATAGTAGTTTGTTATATTAGTGTGGCCACACTATCCGAGTGTCTGTGGTTCGTCACTACGGCCTACGAAAGTCAGACGGCGATGTGGAAGAACACCGAGCAAGAGGAGTACGAGGCGTCGGCGCCGGCAGTGAAGGCGCATTTCCACGCCCTGCGCGCAGAGGAAGCGTGGAAGAAGGGCGATGTACGTAGACGTCGATATGCGCGGGCGAGATGCGCGAAAGCGGAACTCTCGATGCGCTTCCTAAACGGCAGCGTCGCGCCATGTTGAAGATGACGTCAGTGCACTCACACCCGCGGATGTTTGTCTCCTGCGTAGTTCGCAGAAGTAGCGCGAGAGGCACGACTAGCGAGCGAGAAGTTCTTAGAAGCTGCCAATGTGATCAGCGACAAGAGGACGATTGACGCACTGATGTTGCTGGCGGAGAATTATGAGTACAGAGCCCATGAGGCAAAGGCGAAGATGCCAGAGCAGCAGGAAAGCAAGGGGGATGGCAAGGAAGGCAGCATTCCACATGAAGAGATGAACGCGATAGGTGACGCTTCAGTGGAGTACGGGGAGAAGCAAAGAAAGGAGTCGATGAAGGTCGGAGGCCACCAGGCGATCAAGGCCGAAGGTGCCGTGCCTTCCTCCCTGTTGTTATCGCTTGTGCTGACTCTTCTACGTATCAATCGTCAGGATTTACTCCCATGTCAACGGGACTAGAAGGTTTGGATCCGAAAGAGAGTCTGGAAGCCGAGGGGCAGTTGAACCAGGCTGCTGAAGAGATCGAGGAGCTATGGAGACGCCTGCACGAGTTGGGACTGTCGAGTGGGGGAAATGCTGATAAAACTCATGTTCTTATGTCTTCGCGGCATCTCTCGTCCTCACTGGGAGATTCCTTCTGTTTGCTTCCGACGAAGGCTCGGTAAGATATGCACACTGAAAATGGTTGAACGCGATTTGATTCGAATGATCCTATACAGGACCCCAATTGGTGCAAATGCTGTTGCTATCGATGGAGGATCGACTCTCCGAGCTGCAGTGGCCTCTCGAATGCGTAACCAGCGAGTAAGGTGAGTGATTGTGGTAAATCTATCACAGATTAATCACTCACATATTTATCTGGAAGGCTGATGGAGAAGCAATATGGGCCACGAGCCGCTGTGGACACAAGGTTGCCACCACCTCGTGCTCACTTCGCAGGTGCACCGAACGACCAATCACCGTATGGATCACGTGATACACCGAAACCGGAACTGTTAGAGGCTCATCACAATGAACGAAGAAGCTCGCTCGGTGGACGTGGGTCCGATTTGCACGACTCGGACACCTTGCAGGAGACAATCACGCATCAAAAGTATGAAATCGTTCGACTTCTCAACACCGTCAAGACACTCAGCAACGAAAATACAACCTTACTAAAGGTAGTGTACATACTCGATGTAACGTATCGTAGCACGACCTAGGTGCTGACCCTATAGCTAGAAATGTGATGCTCTCTCCAAGGTGCAGGAGGAAAATCGTGATCTCCAGGATTCTATGGAGAAGTTCAAGACTCACTACAACCACAAGGTTCGTTTTGCTGCTCTCCTATGCGACCTCTTGACATTCGCTCACTCAGTCACGATAGCTTGTGATGATCAAACGCGCCCTCGAAGAGTGGCGCAGGCAGCAAAATCAAAGTCAAAAAGTCAGCGTGCCGGCCAGTGAATCTACAGAGGACACAAAGAAGCTCGAGAAATTGTTGCAGCAACAACAACAGCAAATCGACCAATTGACTGCGTCACTCGCGAAGCGTGATCAGCAAGTGGCGAAATACGAACAATGGTACCAGACTCTCAAGGCAGGAGCTCGTGCAAAGCGAAATCAAAACGCAAGCGGAGTGCTCGACGGCGGAGGCCCAATCCCTCGGGACTCTTTCACAAACAGCAATAGCCTTCATGAGCTGAACGGGAGTGCAAGCATGGCTCCAGATTTGAACGGTTCAGGAAGATTTGGTCAGACTTCGAGCCGCCCTCCTGCCCATCCGACGCGTCGGGCACTGTAGCTAAGTAGCGACATAATGCAAGTGCGACAACAAAGAGACTTTCTGAAAGATATGTTTATTTATTGCTGGTATCTCCGCTATGATTTATGGCCGCAGCGCTCTCGCCAAACATCCAATGACGCACAACCAGAACGTTCAACTCCATCGTGCACCTACGAGCGACCGAGGTGACGCCACGCATAGACCAACTTAATGCTCTACACATGTCGGGGAGTCAACCTCACACCTCGTCGCCCATTTTCGCTGATCATCCTATCCATTTTACCTATTTTGTCAGCAAAAGAGTACCTGATAGTACTCCTTGAACGGGAAAAGAACCTGTCGGAGCCGTTCAATCCGGCTGTGTATGCAGAAGTGCTTGTACGAAGCTTGCCGCGAGCAGTCACAGATCACATACGCGAGTCCTTCAGCAAAGTGAACATGGATCCGCTTAGAAACCGAACATGTTGGCGAGTGGGAGCTCGGCCTGCTCACGAGCGAATGTCTCGAAGTACTGGTAGATGATGGTAACAGCCAGAAGGATACCGGTACCCGAACCAATCGCGCCAAGAAGATCAGCGACCATCGAGAGCGCACCAATGCACATACCACCGAAAGCGGCAGCCGTTGGGATGTAACGGTTGAGCACGTGGACAATCGACGAGTCACGGTGGCCCTTCATCACCATCTGCTGGTCACGGAGCTGCTTGGCAACATCACGAGCCGACGAACCCGAAATCTCAATCCAGGTCTTCGAGAAGAGCGCGCACGAACCAAGGATAAAGACAACGTAGATAACAAAGCGGATTGGGTCGTAGAGGATCTGGGCGAGGTTCGATGGAGCCGACATGTAGTAAGCGAGACCACCGACTGGAACCGTCTGGCCAGGAGCACCCTCGACATCCTGCCACACACCAAGAAGGCGAACCAGGAAGTTGGTGCTGAACTTCTTGAAGAGAAGCTGCGAGATGAAGTAGAGGTTCGACACAAGCGCGGTCTGGAGGATGATTGGCATGTTCGAGGTGTAGAAGAGCTTGATTGGGAAGGTACCCTGCTGGCCACGGAGACGCTGGTACTTGACAGGAAGGTCGACACGGAAGCCCTGGAAGTAGATGACGACGATGAAAATGAACATCGTCGCCAGCAGGTTGGTGACGTTCGGCAGGTTCTGGCGGTAGAAGGCTTCCTTCAGTGCACGTAGCTTGTCCGAGCGAGTGATGAGCAGGTGGAAAAGAGCAATGATCGCACCCTCGAACTCCGTACCACGACCAGTGTTGATCGTCGTTGGGCTAAAGGCCTTCCAGACAATGTTCTCACAGATGTTGGTAGCGATAAAGAGCGAGATACCCGAACCAAGACCGTAACCCTTCTGGAGCATCTCATCAAGAATGATGACAAGGATACCGGCGAAGAGGAGCTGGATGATGATCAGGATGGCGTTGAAGGCACCGATGTCCGAGACGTTACCGTACATGCCTGAGACAACGTACGCAACGGCTTCACCGAGAGTGATGAGGATACCGAACAGCTTCTGCGCACCACTGAAAAGTGCACGATCTTCCTTCAGCGACTGGTCCACTTCGATCATCTTTGAACCAGCAAGCAGTTGCATAACGAGACCCGAAGTCACAATAGGCGAGATACCCAGTTCCATGAGCGTGCCACGGTTCGAGGCAAGGATGACACGCATCCAGTAAAGCGGGTCCGACGACTTCGAGGTCTGGATACCATAGAGCGGGATCTGGCAACACACCAGGAAGATGAAGAGCGTAATGGCCGTCCACAGGACCTTCTCACGGAAGGGAACCTTACGGTCCGGCTGCGCCACTTCGGGCAGCACGCACATAACGGGGCGAATCAGATGCAGGAAGCGCACTAGACACACACAAACAACACAGTCAGCACCTCCATATTGACAGAGATCTAGGGGGAGATGATGTCGTACTTGTTCCTGGTTGCCGTCTCTCGGAGGGGGGAAATGACAAGTGGGGGATACGATACGTGCGGTCAACGGGGGGAGCTGCAGAGGGACACGCGGGTCGCGTGTGCAACACACACACAAAGGTGGAAGACTTCGTAAGAAGTCGGATATGACTGGGAATTTGTATGGGAGACGTAAATACGCGCTGCTTCGTGACAAGTAGGCCACGTGTCGGCTCGGTATCCATTGTCGAAGGATAGGTATTAATGATGACAGGTATTTATCAGTATCACTTACTAAAGGGATATGGACAAAGTAATTGGTTATCGGAGGGAAAGTGGCAGA
>KE463894.1:80419-102964 GCA_000387445.2 Pythium aphanidermatum DAOM BR444 | reverse complement strand
CGGCGCCTCAAGTGGAATTTGTACGGAAGGAATTTCGGCCATGAGCAGCAGCAGCGACGAGGCCGCGAAGGCGGCGGCTGTGGCGGCAGACGAAGCGCCGGTGGCACCAGAGGTGCGCGCTGATGAGACGGAGGCGTCTCCGCCAGCGGTGTCCGAAGTTGCGGCGTCGGAAACGGCGCAGGAGCCTCAGAACGAGGCAGAGAAGCCCACGACGGATGCGAAGAAGGACGCAGATGAGAACGAAAAGCCGTCGAACGATGGCGAAAAGCCGGCAGACAACGACGGAATGACTGCTGATGGTACTCCAGAAGCCAATGCGCCGAAGAAGCGTGGCCGCAAGCGTAAGGTGAGTGTGGCAGAGGAGACAAAGCCCGCTGTCGAGAAGAACGCGAACGGAGAGGCCACCAAGGATGATGGCGACGCCGCCGACGAGAAGAAGAAACAGCCAGTCGTCAAGAAGCCTAAGACGGCGCCTTCGACGCCAGTCAAAGTCAAGCGCAAGCCTGGCCGACCGAGGAAGCACCGTGCGTTGTGCTGAGTTGTTGTTACACTGTTACCCCGGGTCGAGCTAACGTCGCGTTTGTTGGACTGAGTAGCAAAGCCCGAAGAATCTGATGATGATGAAAGCATCGAAGATAAGATGGACAAGAAGGTCGCCTCGCTACCAGAAGACATCAAGGCCAAGTGCGTTGCTTTATGGCGAGAAGCGAATGCGGCAGGGTGCTGAATGGTTGTTGGTGTAGGTTTGGTACGATTGTGTGGGCCAAGATGGTGGGCTTCCCGTACTGGCCAGCACTGATCACGGACCCACGCCGCCTACACCCGAGAGTGCAAGAGAGTGCGCTGAAGGAGCTGGACACCAAGTTCTTTGTTTGCTTCTACCAGACACGAGACTTGTGCGTGAGGGTTTATTACCTGGTCGAGTAACTTCGCTTCAATGGGACTGACGATGTACCTATTGCAGCTACCCCGTGCTGTTCAAGAACGTTGAGTCGTGGGATGACAGCAAACACGATTACCGCAGTGGCCACCCATCGAAGGATGCGAAGGCACCAAAGCGTCGTAACAACCTCATGTCAGCGATCACAGAGGCTGATGTGCGTCTGAATGCCGTGCTGTCAAGCGCGAGGCTTGATTCTCACCGTGGTTTTGATGCTGTTCAGAAAGATGTTGCGCTGCCGGTCGAAGAGCGCATGGAAGGACTGCTAAAGATGGTTGACGAGCCTGAATCATCGAAGGAAGAGGAGGTGGAGAAGCCAGTTAAGCGAAAGCCCGGTCGCCCGCTTGGCTCGAAGAATAAAAAAACTCTCGAGGCTGCAGCGGCTGCGGCGGCTGCCGCAGGATCAGGTGGCGCTCCTTCGCCAGCTCCGAAGGCCAAGCGTGGTCGCAAGAAGAGTGACGCAACTGACCCAGGTGATGAACAGCAAGATAAACCTACGAAGACGCAAACTCAAGAGGAAGAAGAGGAGGAGGCTTCAACTCCGCTGAGCAAGGAGGAGATCAAGGCGAAGGTTGCTAGCCGGAAAACGCCTTCAAAAAAGAAGCCTGCGTCTGCAGAGGATAAGGCAGCAGCTGCTGTGAAAAAGGTACCAAAGTCATCTTCAAAGAGTGAGCCATCTTCGAAAGCGGAGCTAGACTCGAAGCGCAAGAAGGAGATTGAACTAGTTGTTCCGCGCAAGTCTGTGAAGTCCGCAGACATCCGGGAAGCAACCGAAGAAGCCGCGCGAAAGAAGGTGGGAGCCAAGGAGAAACCAAAGGATAAGGGTGTGTACAAGGTTGGCAACCTAGCACAGTTCGCAAGCAAGATGACCCGTCTTCAAGCGAACGAGTCTTCTAAAAACAACGACGAGCTGATCCAAATGCTGACGAAGCTCTTTGAAGAGAAGATGGTGTATCGCTCCGACGTGGAGCGCTCGGGTGTGGCAGCTATTATCGCTGTACTTCGGAAGAGCTCCAACCCAACTGTTGCGAAGACTGCAAGCGCCGTTCGCAAGCACCTCGTCAGAGTTTTGAATACCGACACCGAAACCTCCTCTAAGAAGAACAAAGCCGACGGTGAAGCAGACGCGAAGCCTTCGAAGAAGCTGAAGACAACCGATGCGGCACCAGAAAGCACTCCTGAGGCTACCCCAGAACCAAACGAGATAAAGTCTGAGGAGGATCTCAGCAAGTCGCCTTCCACAGCGGACTTAGCAAGCGTAGACGAAGATGTCGGACCGGGTAAGGCGACGGATCGTGAGCCCGACAAGTCAAATGCTGAAGTGAGCATCAAGAGCGAAACGCTCGAGAAGCCAACACCATCGACCGAGGAGCCAACACCATCGACCGAGGAGCCGGTTAAGACTCAGGAAACTATCACATCGAAGGAGCCGGCTAAGGTTGAAGCTTCTGTGAAGTCAGATGAGAACGATGCTCCAGTAGCATCTGAGAAGCCAAGCCCTGCAGTGAAGACGGACGCTACTCCAGTTGCCACCCCAACTGCTTCATCGACTCCACGCCCTGATCCTTCAGGAGACAAAGGCCGTATGACATGTATCGATATGCTGAAGAAGGCTCTGGCACCGATCGGCGAGAAGAGTGCAGATATTGCTCGTGAGATTGAGGTACGCGTTGTGTTTCTTCGTTTCTGGGTTTTCGAGCCGCTTACCCTGTCCTTGTATCCTCAGGAGCAAGTATATGAGCGATTTAGCGATAGCTCCGAAGAATACCGTGCATGCGCTCGCTCGATCACATTTGGCCTAAAGAAGAACGCCAAAGTGCGTGAGCGTCTCAGCAACGGCTCGCTGCACGCGTTGGAGCTGGCTTACTCGCACGAACAGGTACAAATCCTTGCTACGTGGTTCGTTCTTAAACCGCGTGTCTTGAAACTGACACATTGTTTTGTCTGCTGCGTCTGTAGATCCTAAAGGAAGCATAAAGATCGCAATGCATGCGCAGTGAGTGTGCATACGTATTTGGAGTTATGAATGATGAACGAAACCCATGAAGGAGCTGTTGTGACATTTGTTTAAGCAAGTCGCGAGAGTTCTTCCCATTCCCAAATTTTATGAAAAGTTACTATACCGAGGGATACTGATTACGCCTTTAGGCTTCAATTGGGGGGATACGGTTTTTGTTAGTGACATTGCAGCGTCTGTGCTTTTTGATCCAGTTCCACATCATCATCAGCAGCACACCCCAGAGACGAGATGGCCAAAGCCCAGTTGAACCTGTCGGAAGAGCTCGAGCGTGCGTTCGCCGACGCGCAGAGCGGCAAAGTGCGCTATGTGAAGATCTCGATCGTGGGCGAGGACTTTACGCTCAGCGGCGAAGGCATCGCGACCAAGGACTCGCGTCGCGACTGCGAGACGCTTGTCAGCGAGCAGGTCCTGGTGCCACAGGAGGCTGCGTTCGTGCTCTTCTGCCTGGATGTCAACGTGGCGGCACTGCGCTGGGTCCTCTTGGCCTTCGTGCCTGAAGGTGTGAGTGTGCGCGACAAGATGCTTTACTCGTCGTCGCGCGAGTCACTCAAGAAGCAGCTCGGCATGAACTACTTCGTGGGCGAATTCCACGCAACCGAACTCGTAGGTGTCCTCCTTTCTCCGCGCTCTACAATGGATCACTTCGAGAGATTGGTGACGCCTTCTATGATTGTAGAGTGAAGTGACGCTCGAGAACTTCCAGAACGCGAAGAAGCGACAGACTGCGGACGCGCCGTTGTCGGAAACTGAGCGCTTGTTAAAGGAGACGGCGTTGCTTGAGCGTGATACGAATGTGCGCTCGACGGCGATGGGCGTGATCCCTTTCGGCATCTCGCAAAATGTGCGCGACAAGCTTACGCTTCTGAAAGACGGCAAGTTCGATTGGATTGCCATGAAGCTCAACACCGAAGACGAGAGTGTGGAGGTAGCGAAGAGTGCTGAGAAGGTCGATCTCAGCGACGTGCAGAGCACCATTGACCACAAGACGCCTAGCTTTGTTGCGTACCGATACCGAGCTTCGCTTCTGGCTGCCGCGGCCTCTACCGGTGCCACCTCGTCACTTCGTACGTGCTTTCGTTGCACCGTTCGATTAGTTCCAGTCTGACTGCAATGACGTATACGTAGTATTCCTCTATGTGTGCCCTGAGGAGGCTCCAGTGCGGCTCAAGATGGTCTACTCAACTGCCAAGGCGACCATTCTTGCTACTACCTCGGAGCTCGGAATTGAGTTTGACAAGACCATTGAGATCAACAACCCTGCGACCGCGACTGAAGATATCCGAGCTGAGCTGGCGCCTGCAAAGGTCGAAGACGATCCATTCAAGACACGCGAGTTCTCCCGTCCAGCTGCGCCTGGCCGTGGCCGTGGTCGTGGGCCTATTCGCCGTGGTCCACCCCCAAGTGCCACACAGTAGACATTTGCATCAACTCGATTCTACTACTAGTATGATGAAAGATACAGACGAAGTGGCGTTTTGAGATCAGGGTGGTTGATATCTATCCCTCGCTATTCCTAGGTGGCGTCTCACGCCCTTCGTCTCCCACGGCAACAGAGCAATCTATGGAAGCGAAGGCACCCATCATCTGCATATTTATCTTTTGGCCTTCTTCTTGCCCTTCTTCTTGTTGTTTCCAGAAGACGAAACAGACGCACCGACAGTAGAGGCCGAAGCACTCGCAGCACTCGCGGCCTCGGCCGCCTCCTTAGCCAATCTGACTTTTCGCGACTGGAGCTTGGGGATGAGCTCAGCAATCTTGACCATGAGGTCTTTGCGCGTCTTGATCTCTGGGTTCTCGAACGAGCCGTCCGGCTTGACAAGACGCACACGGACGCGTCCTGGGATCATCCAGTCACGGGCGTACTTCTTGTTGAGCTGTCACACCACTACGATAAGACCATATGTCCAGCAGCAACTAACAACGGTAAGCGACCTCACCTCAAGCACGTGGGGCAGGTTAAAATACTGGCAGACTTCGGACATCTCCTCCGCGATCGGGTCTTCGCATGCCGCCTCCTTCGTAATACGACGACCTTCCTGTACCGTCTTCTTCGAGTTGATGTAGTTCGGATAGAACGTGAAGAACTTGTCCGTCGGCGTGCCTTCTGGAATGCCGTGGTAGACGGCCTTGGGCACCATCGGCATCATCGGTGGCATCATGCCGGGTGGCATTCCTGGCATTCCCGGTGGCATGCCGGGCATCCCACCCATACCTGGCATACCTGGCATACCCGGCATACCTGGCATTCCGGGCATACCTGGCATACCACCCATACCTGGGCCCATACCCATCTTCTGCATCATCTCCATCATCTGACCCATGTCCGGCATCCCGCCGCCGCCAAGCGCACTCATGAGGTCCCCTGGGAAGTTGGGCAGTGGGCGCGTGCGACCTGAGTTGCTGCGCCCGGCCTGCGACGGCATCTGGATGGCGTTCGAGTCATAGCGCTCACCCGCGACGTTCTCCTTGGTGCGTCCCTTGCGTGACATAGTGGCAACGGCAGTCGACTCGCTTGGCGCTTCCTCGAGCTGCTCGCGTGTCTTGGAGAGAGAGGTCCATCGTGATGAGGCGTACTGTAGATCCTTTGAAACAAAATATCAATGGAGGTACCAATGAGGACCCGAATACCGGTTTCGCTTCGGTATTGTAGCCATCTACTGGTGACCATGCAGAATTGGACAGGATCCGTTTTATCGAGGCAGTCTCAATGGAGATTGTTGTGGAGGGTAAATCACAACCCCAACATGGATGTTGTGTATACGACGTAGTAGTATATTCGCTCAGTCGACCACACGTGAGAGAGTGCATACCTCCTCCAGAGTTGCATTGGCCACACAAGGTGCCATTTCGTGAAACCACTGTAGCAAGACAAGGTCCACGACGAATCGACCTTGTGCAACAGCGCCACCCACACACTCCGCAACAATCAACGCACATAGCTCTACAATCGGAATGTCAGCGTTTCTCTCGACGTACACCGTAAAAGCGTGGTGTGCAACCTGGTGCCAAGCATCGAGCCACGCGCTCTACCCTTCTCGTGCACGTTTTCATTCTCTACGCTGTATGAATTTGTGTACACGCTCTGGTTGGGCAACTTGCACTGTGATTACCTCGGCAGCCGAGGGCCCACTTGGCTCCATATTGGATGCGCCGTCTACCAGAGGCCCAGCTGTTGTCCAGCAATTAATCAACAGCACCCTGGCACCGGTACAGCAGATCAGGGCAAATCGACCATCGAGCTTCGATGCTACTTTCCGCATCAGCTTCATCTACACCGATCCCAGCATACCTCACGCACCGTGTTCCAATGCCATTTGATCGATCGCGTGTCAATGATGAAAACCAAGCGCAGGCTACCGGCAGAGACTGGTGCCGAGCAGCTCGACACTCGAGCATTGCCACTGCCCACGCGCGTGTCAGGCTGCTTGGAACTAGACGACCCCGCGCTTGAGCATCTGCGTGGCTCTGTGCAATGTGAGCAGCGACTAGCGCTGCATGCTCGAACGACCAGCGCGTGCTCGTTGCCGCCGCTCACCGCTGCTTGCATTCACAGGTCGCCTCCGTGGTCGTGATTTTGCGCCAGTGCTCCACGTGGCCTCCACGCTTCCGCCGGCACAGAACAGGACCCGCCGGCCGGCTGCTCCTCGTCGATGATGACGCCCATGCATGGGTTCGCCCGCGCATGTCTCTGGCTCGCGTTTCGAATCTGGTGCGCCTTTGTCACAGCCAATCAGCCACGGAGAGCGTGTCATCAGTGTTTTTCTGCTTGGTGCGGCCAAGCGCTGACGTCACGTCTTTTGTAAACTACCCGCGTAATTACCCTTTTTAAAGGACATGATTGGCTGAAATAGCCATTTCGTCATCAACTTGCCACTTTGTACGCGATCCGCCACGCTCGAGGTGTCACGCCCTGGCGAAGGGCAGTTGAACCGCTTCCGCAAGTGAGGTTTTTCTCCCCCATAAGATCTTCCGCCTCATGCGCGTGTGCGGCCTGTGTGTGTGCTCCATTGCCACAACACACAGTAGTCGCTGACACCCAAGCGCCGTCCGGCGTTTCTCTCGATACTCTACCCTTGTGGCGATTGTCAGGCTAGTGTAACCCCCTTCCATCGCAACCGCCTGACCCTCCCTCACTTCCTTCCGCTCCTTGCTCCTCCTCGCGTGTTCCACTTCGACGTCTTTTCACCATCGCCTCCGCGTTTCTCTGCAAACGCGCGAGCCAATCACCCGACACGTCCAATGTAACGACCATGAGGTTGTTTTGTCCATAAAACCTCAATTCCGAGGTGCAACCTGTCGCATCAATGCACTTCACTCTGCGAGGTACTCGGATCTTTTGCCGGAGCTCCTCGAGCTGAGCCCCACAATCCAATTCGCGAGCTCCCCAGCAAGCACCCTCTCACCCCAGCACTCTCCCGACACCATGCCAGAGCAGGTCCAGATCGGTATCAACGGCTTCGGCCGCATTGGCCGCCTCGTCGCGCGTGCCGCCCTCGCCAACCCGAAGACCACGGTCGTTGCCATCAACGATCCATTCATGGACCTCGACTACCTCGTCTACCTCTTCAAGTACGACTCGACCCACGGCCCATACCCAGGCACGATTGAGAAGAAGGACGGCAACCTCATTGTCGATGGCAAGGTGATCCACATCTTCGCCGAGAAGAACCCTGCGGACATCCCATGGGGCAAGGCCGGTGCTCACTACGTGTGCGAATCGACCGGTGTCTTCATCACGACCGAGAAGGCCAACGCCCACATTGAGGGTGGTGCCAAGAAGGTGATTATCTCGGCCCCACCAAAGGACAACACCCCAATGTACGTCATGGGTGTCAACCACACCAAGTACGATGGATCGGCCCACATTGTGTCGAACGCTTCGTGCACGACCAACTGTCTGGCGCCACTCGCCAAGGTCATCCACGACAACTTCGGTATTGTTGAGGGTCTCATGACCACGGTCCACGCCACCACCGCTACCCAGCTCACCGTCGATGGTCCATCGCGTGGTGGCAAGGACTGGCGTGCTGGCCGTGGCGCTGGACAGAACATCATCCCAGCCTCGACTGGTGCTGCCAAGGCCGTCGGCAAGGTGCTTCCAGCCCTCAACGGCAAGCTCACGGGTATGGCCTTCCGTGTCCCAACCCCAGATGTCTCGGTCGTCGACCTGACGTGCCGTCTCGAGAAGCCTGCCTCGTACGACCAGATCAAGGCCGCCATCAAGGCTGCTTCGGAGGGTGAGCTCAAGGGCATCTTGGGCTACACTGAGGATGAGGTTGTCTCGACCGACTTCCTCCACGATGCTCGCTCGAGCATCTTCGACGCCAACGCTGGTATCTCGCTCAACGACAACTTCGTCAAGCTTGTGTCGTGGTACGACAACGAGTGGGGTTACTCCAACCGTCTCGTCGACCTTGTGCTGCACATGTCGACCGTCGACAAATTCTAAACGCTCTCGCTTTAGAGAAGCATGTTGCAGAATGTCGTCGCCACGTCATGAGCTCGCGGGGCTGAACCGCCCGCTCCCCCAAGGTGCTCCTCTGGCAGCAGCACCCTCTATTTTACTCCGATATTCCATCATTTCAAGCATGACGACGACGATCCCTGGATTCGTTATGTAAAACACAAAACAGACAGTGCTACTAGCAATCAATCAAACCCCAATGAGTGGACAATCTGAAGGTGATCCATCACAGTTCTTTTGCTGGCGTCAATGGCGCCAACGCTCGTGTTTGCAGGGACTATGACTAATGTACTGGTTGTGATGATGGAGCCTCAACACGACTGTCAACTGTGAGCTACGGCAGGAGGCTCTCGCCTGCGGGCACTTTGAGTATTGATAATCTGTATGCTGGGCATTTGCATCCTTGTCACATCACAAACGAGCCTGATTTCGCTAGGAGCGGCTCACATGACAGCTGGAGCAGACGTGAGTCCAGCAAGCGTCTGCTCCAACGAGACTGTTAGAAGGTGAGCACGAGCATGACGAAATGTGAATTCGTTCTCGTGTTCTCGACTTATCTACTCTCGACCTAACATGAATCTCCCATCCGTCTTAGTGCCTCTCTACATTGGCCCACGTCGGTCGGTCTTCGTACACCCTTCTCTCCTCTGATGTCTCTGCACGTGGACGCGCAGCATCCCAATGTGGCTGCGTCGTGTCGGAGCCATCTCACTCTCTCGTGTCTCAACATGTAGTCTGTGCGCCGATCACTCGCCGCATCAGTAGAAGGCGCCTCGCCCGTGCGAGTGCACCTACTCGCCTTAGTGCGCAGGTGCCACCGCAGGGGATCTGGTAACGCTGCGCTCTTCTCCACCAGTGGTTCCTGCTTCCTGGTTGATCTCGTAACACAACGTGCAGACGCGTTGGTGTTTGCTTGGAGCCTGACGGTCCTTCTTGCGGCGTTGCCGGAATGGAATCTGCGAGCCCTTGAGTGTGTGCGGTGTGCACTTGGAGCACATGAGCCGTCCACAGAAGCGGCAATGGTGGCGGCGCGTGCCGAGCGATCCGAACTGCTTTTTGCATTCCATACAAGAACTGCTTTCTTCGTCTGGGATCCACACGGGCGCGTGATGCACATTGCGCATGAGCACCTTGAGGAGGTTTGAGTCAACCTTTTCGAACACCATCTTGCCACTCTCGTCCTTCATGTCGAGGCGGCCACCATGGCGCACGAGACGCTGTGCGATCTGATACAGACCCTTGTCCAGCGCAACGTGCAGCGCCGTTGACTTATCCACAGGTGCGTTCGGGTTTGCACGAGCCTGCAACAGGATCTCCGTCATGGTCGGATCGTCCTTGGTGACCGTAAGGATATGTACGCCTAATGGCGTCTGGTTGCGCATGTTGACGAAGTTGACATCAGCACCGGCATCAATGAGCACACGCGCCAGGCGGCGTGACTTTGCGGCGGCGAGGTGCAGCGCCGTGTTGCGTCGCGAGTCCGGAACGTTGATGATCGAACCGGCAAGCTCTGGCATCAGGAGGGCCTGCACCACGGCGAGATGGCCACCACGGATCGCGAAGTGGAGTGCTGTCTGACCGTACACTGGGTCTCGACGTAGGATGTCGGTACCTGGCTGGATGATAAGCGAGTTGAGAAGCACCAGGTCACCCGAGCGTGCTGCTTGAAGCAGTGGCGTGAGACCGTCAACAGTCGACGTGGATGGGCGACGTCCACGAGCGCTCGAAGAGCGGTAGCCATCGTCCATGCGCATGACGGCGCTACCATACTCAGTCTGGCGCGGAAGGTGGAAGCTGTTGTTGCTCAGCAGGCTGTTGGTGCTACCTGTCGAGATCAAGAGGCTGTCACGTCCGTTTTGCGAGCGCTGCATGGCCTGGTCGATGTTAAAGCTACTGGCCACAGGGCGGCCCGAGAGCGACGCCGTCGAGTTCGAGTTGGGGAAGCCGTCGTCGTACACGTCGTCGTCGTACTCACCGGCGGACGAGCTCGACGGCCGCGTGTTCTTGCTCAGACTGCCGCTGCTGCTGGTGGACGGCGGACCCTGCTTGAATGCGCGCTGTGGCGTCGCGACAGCACCGCCACTCTGGCTTCCTCGTGGCGGCAGGCCCTGCTCTGGCGATGCGCCATTCGTGCGATAGACGACGCCTGCATCCACGTCGATCTCCACGGGTGCCATGCTGATACTGGGTGGGCGCCAACGAGATAACCGGGTTCTGTAGCTGTTGGCGGCCTCACTGGGGAACGGTTCCGTGGGAACAACCTGCAAGCCCGTCCTTGCGACGTGAGAGAACTGAACCCTGGGAGAAGCGCTGACTGGGGAGAAGCGGGTACAGGTTACGCTGGTACGGTACGGGAGATTCACACAAAGGTCGTCGGGGTACCTGCTATATTGCATACTTTCACCAGTTCTATGGTTGCGGTCAACAGAATTATTGTACCATAAACCTCTAATATGAAATATGTTCGAGAGATGGAAGTGTAACCTTACCCCTGATTCCATGTCGGACAGCCTTGCACTTTGGGTGCACGAAGTGACGCTTCGGGCAGTATGACCGCCGATTTCGTTGACGCCGCCTTCTTGATCGAGGCTGTCATCAGAGCTGCGAAGTATCAGGCATGTTCTAAGCGTCGTCTGGGGTTGTGTGCGGGACGAGCAAATCTCGTACTGTATGGTACGATATGAGAGTCTTGGGTGCGATCAGCTCACAAGGATCGCAAGCTGCTTTCGACTAGGGTACACGGTTACGTCGCGAAAGTTACAACTCGTAATTTACAGATCCATGTCACAGAGGTGTTGGTATTAGATTTGACAGGAGATACCTGATGGATGAAGTCAAGTGTGGCGTTATTACTACTCACACCAAGGGAGATAAGGCAGCCGTATTCTAAACTCTATTTATGGTTCTTTCCGTAGCAACTCTCACGTCCATATCCAAGTCCACGGCTACAAAGCAGACGTAGCCACGACGTAAGGTCGCTCGTCGCTGTGATGCAAGCTCGAACATTATTAGTCAAACTCCATCTCACAGGCTCGAACATTGGCGATCACCACGTGCATGGACCCCCCAAACGTGCCTATACACTGTATGGGGATACACAACTCGAAAGATATCGATGCTTGTGTGAGCGTCGCATTAGACACTCCAACCATGACTTAGACTGCTTTAAAGACGATGTAAAGAAATCGGACGAGTGTCACGTCTTGATATGGGACCCACAGCAACGATCCTTCATTTCCATCACTGCCACATTGTTTTGCCATCCTCATGAACGAAGACGATTGCCACACAAGAGAGGTCCAATAAGATCACGTTCTGGTACAGCTTTCCAGCCCTTTCTAGTAGCGCTTTGCTGACTTGATTTGTTGCATGACTTTTCACACAATTGCCATTTAGTCCAATACGCTGGTACAATGAGATTAGAGTCATATTCTAGAACTTCAATCGTAGGAAACGCCACATCACGATGAACAAGAAGTTTTTTCAGCATAAGCATCCGATTATCATCAAGATCTCTCCACATCGGTAATCTGCAAAGCTCGACATGAGACAGCATCTCGGCTTTGCATTTGTGGTTTGTGGCTACAATCTGTTTAATAAAGTCAATCAAAATCCACGGTTGAAATTTCACTTCATCCTGGAGTACATTCTCATTTTGGAACCAGAGCAGATCGCCAAGATCATGGAGGATTTCAAGAATATCTTCACACATCTCTCCATTTAGGAATGTGATTTTGCGTTGAAGCTTCGTTTTTTTAAGCGGATAGCGGCTTCACCAAATCGACCGCACGACGCGCGAACTTCACTTCAAACTGTGCAATTTTCTGTTCCATCAAATGGCCAGACATGAGGCATTGGAATCATCCAATCCTTTTGTGTGATGAGGTCTTTGAGCTGTTGTCTGGCTTGCACAATAGTAGCTTTCGTCGTTAAAGATACAGTCAACATGAACTTGTGTGAAGTATCTTTTTTTAAAACAAGATCGGTATCGTCGAATGCCAAACCGTGTGGCTTCAATATGCGCTCAGCGTGTAATGGAGTGAGAGTAGTCAGTCGCCGCCAGACATCGTCTTGGATTTCATCAACCCTGCCTCCTTGATCGTCGAATACATCAGCTTTTGTCAAGACGAAAAGAACCTTACCTTCGGATTGATTCTTGTACACCAGATTCAGCCAGCTGATGATATGCGTCTGCACGCAGTCATCCATGATAGGGTAGTTGGCCGATTCGTGATCTACTCTAGGGCTACTCTTGCAAACATCTGGTCTTCGGCAGCAGCATCATTATAATAGGCTGAAGATCAACATTTAGTGTGCCGCTCGAGAAGACTAGAGTATGTATGGGGCGAAGTCCCAAAAGTCCTCTCTACAAACTCCCACGCTAGAGTCTCAATTCTCAATTCCAGTCGTTCTGTCGTTGTCAGCTTTGAATAGAGGTCTTCCCGAATTCAGTGATTTCACAAAGCTCGTTTTACCCCACGTACTCGAGCCAAGGACACATATCTTTCGACGCATCAGTCAGCACGGAGATTGATGGGGCTTTGTCCAAGGCTTCGTCTGATACCATGTCAGATCTGGTGGCAGCCACGAAAGGGACCTTTGCATCGTCGATACAGTATCAATACATGCTCCTCCATCATCAACAGCGTAGCGACAGACCAAAACGTTTGGCAACCTTCCCGACAAACGCAAAAGGTGGCACTGACTGACAATGACAATGACAATGAGATCTATTGAACTGCTCTTTTAGAGTTCTATAGTGGGCCTAGGAGGCCGATCACACGCGTTTAGAAGGTGGCACTGACTGAGAATGAAGATATTACTCTCTCTAGATGATGGCAGAGCTTCATGACACCATAGTCTTCCAAAATGCGAACCGTATCCGTAGCCACACTATTCGTCAATCATCCAATGCATTCGTGCAGCGAACGAATTAGATAATAAATATCCCCTCGTGTAAGGTATGAAGAGGCTTCGTTCACACTAGGTTCTGATCTCTTTGCGAATTCTTCTCGGTTTCTGCTGATTGCGGTTGCATACAACTGTGGAACAATCAGCTGGACACTTGGGAACTCGAGCGTTGATATACCGGT
Source organism: Pythium aphanidermatum DAOM BR444 (assembly GCA_000387445.2). Taxonomy (NCBI): domain Eukaryota; phylum Oomycota; class Peronosporomycetes; order Pythiales; family Pythiaceae; genus Pythium; species Pythium aphanidermatum. The sequence goes on along the minus strand of KE463894.1, from coordinate 89,447 downwards.
TGATGTAGGCATGGTGCAAATCATATATCATCACCACTCTTCATTGTCTGTGAAGACACAATCTTAGATGGAAGTCTCTCTGACTATGATACCTTCCCAAGCATCGCACACGCCTTTGGCGTCTGATGCATCAAGTGGCTGTTGGTATCGAGTGTACCTTACACAAAACGAACGTCATCCACGGCGACTTTAAACTGAATAATGTCCTAGTTGGAAGCGACGGATCGTACGGATTACTGATTTCGGTTCAAGCAAACAGATGACTGCATAGCCGAAATCAACCTCACATTCGTTAAACACGAAGCACTTCGTTGGTGTGCACCAGAATGTCTGCTTGGAGAAGAAACGGTTGACTCTGATGTATTTGCTTATCTACGAAGCAGTCGATGGCGCAACGCCATACGTTTGGCATTCCGATCGTACGGTTGTTGACAAAATTCGCAATGGCGAAAAGCCTAAGCGACCGAAGCAGATATCGTTCGACGCTTGGTCTTTGATTTGTGACATGATCGATCTTGCTCCAGCCAAACATCCCTCGATAGCCCAAGTCATTAGACAGCAGATTATCACTGATGGTGGGCTTAAGCCCCTCGTCTACCTTCTTATGAATGAACGCAGATTAGTAAAGGAGCGAGCGAGTGTGGCACTGTCGATCTTGCTATACGGACGGGCAAAGAAGGCAAATCAAATCCGAAGTCAAGATGTTGTACAGCGCGCTGCTCAAGTTGATACACTCGAAGAACTCGAGACACTGGAACAGAAAGTGAGCAAGAATGTCTAGAGTCTCGTCCAGAAAAAGCAATCGTAGTATTAGACTGAAACGAATAAGAAGTGGATAATGAGACATAATTTCAAATATTTTAGCCTCAAAGTTCTTCGGACCCGATACAACATTAATATCGCTTTCTCATCAAACAACGAAACTCTGTGCTGTTGACCATCTTCTAATTTGACGGATTAAGTGAGGCAATGTGGTAATTTAGTAGCTGGCCTTTGGGACAGCACAAGGAAGGGTATGTACTCGGCAAATAATTCGTGGTTGTTCTCACTTCGATACTCAAAAATTCTTCGGTACGACTATAGTTCATGAAAACTCTACTAGTCGGGGAGACAGATATCATAGTCGAGATCATACTGTACAATGACTTCAGTGGCACCTCACGCGAATTCAGCAGTCGGACTTTCTTGCTCCCCATTCACGACCCTGGGAAACCACGACATATCTGGGGGTAGCCATTCTTCGCCTACTCTTTCAAGGCCGTACTTCTCTTTTGACAAGCTACTGATAACATCGTGAAGCCTAATTGTCTCATGGTCTCCATCTCCTGATGGTCGGAGTGCATATCAAGTGAATCTCATGCCAGGGTTCCTTATGATGTTCTCTAACGAGACGCATACTTGCTCAAGACTCCTCCAGTCATCGTCATCAACCTTGTTCATTTCAACAGCCTCGATTGTGATGGCCTGTTCATTGCTTCGAGCGCTGATGCGAACTCGACACGTCAAGGAAGCTCTTTCAATAGTGAGCACATTCAACTGTATCTTAGGTGGGTTCACAACCGAATAGTTCAAACACTCGGAATGGTACTACAGACCGAAACGCGTACTTCCAAAACACGTTTCGACGCTTTTCGTCCGAAGCTGGAGCTTTCAAGGGATTGACTTGACCAACATATGTCTTCATTCTCTTCCAAAACGCAGGTACTATGAGGGAAGCGTCATTCCTTCCGCCAGCATTCATTTGATAGGCCAGGTGGAAGTGCTCGAAAATTTGCTTCAGAGACCTGATTCGTGTTGAAGATGTGATTACCCTCCAATACGGTAACTTCGTCAACTTGTCGTGATGAATTTGGACAAATTTGTGGTCGCTCGTCAATAGATGAAGCGCAAATTCAACCATCAACTGAGCGTCTAGAATCACATCGTTATCGTCATCACGGACGCCGAGATCACTGAAAAGCATAATCTCCCCAATGTCATGCAGCATATCCAGCACAGGCTTTGCTTGCTCTTTCTTTAATCCCGTTTGATGCTCGCGAAGCCATTCATAGAGGTTTTGGGTTGACCGAATCATGCTGTTCACGCGGTCTCTCGGCTCTTGCAGCGAAGAGCCATCTCGCAAAGCCTGTAGCGCACGCAAGACTCGCGCATAGCTTTGGGGTAGCTTGATACTTCTCTTTTTGCGGTCAAGAAGCTCTTCGATGTCTTGTTGTGCGGTCAATACGCCTCGGGAATCCTTGAGGCTCATACTCATACAATCTGCCTGGTCACAAACACTCAGCATTTCTCTCACCTTCTCGAGATTCCCAACGACGGGATCTTGCTGATGAGGGAGACACTCCAATGCATTTCGATTTGCGAGATCATTCTCCCATTTCTGGAAGTAGCTCTTGACTCGGTGCATAAAGTCACTATGAAGCTTTTGCTGTCTCTTTTTCTGATGTTTCAGCACGTCTGACTTGGTCCACGCCCACGCAATACTTGCATCAGGTTTGAGCCCAAATATTTGAAGCACTCTGTTCACTATCTTCTCCTGGACAAATCGATTCAAAGCGTGGTCGTCCTCTTCTTTGTCATCGAAAACAAAGCGTGCTTGCTCCCACGCTGCAGCATATGCTTGCATGTCAACGCATATGACGAACAGTGAAGATTGAGAAAAGAACATGGACTGGGTTGCCTCATATGTAACGTCGCCTTCATAGTCACAAAATCGGACGACATGCCGCTTTCCTAGTCCAGACCCACGGTCGTTCGAACAAAATAACTACTCCGAAAGTCGATACGCAAAGACGCCTTGGTGTCATGATCCAGCTTTGACATGCTCGAAGTCAGTGATCGAGTCAACGTCGACCTACCCGATGAGGAGGGCCAACAACACATACGTGATCCCAGAATACTATTTCATCAACCACCACCACGGCATTACGATGTGTAGGTCTAGGCCGCTGTTCTCGGAGAAGTTCTTCATACGCCCATTCAAGTGGTATCCATCCTTCTTCTTTCCATGTGACGAGTAAGCCAGGATACTCATCAAACACTCGCTCGATGGCGTGCTGAAGATCGTAGTAGTTCATCCGATCTTCCATGTTTCGAACATCAGCCGCGGTTGCTACCAACTTGATTGTAGGACCGTGATTTTGCGTCGTATACACTCGATAAGCAAACGTTGGCGAGAGCTGGCACTCCAGAAATTCGTCTTTTGCTTTCAGACTTCCCACATTTCTCCCCAAAATGACTGTCAATTGCTTCAACAAAGCGCGCGGGGGTGTAGTCTCAAAGCGGTACACTAGTCTGGGTGAGACTAACTCATCACGTTGAGCGCCATGCAGGTTTGGCGGATCAATTTCATCTCGTTATGTGCACGTCGGAAGGGGATTCGGAAGAAAAAGTTCTATTTCTCCAGCTTTGCCATCCACATGACTGCACAGAAGATGTTTTCGCAGGAGAAGAACCAGTTCAGTGGTTTGTGTCGGACTGATACGTTCTTCAACGAAGCTGCTGTTTCTCCACGATTGCACCACCAACTGGGAGCCGCGAAAAACGTTTCCATCCTTCGAAGCGCTCTTGAACAGGGTGTAAATCAAGTCGATGAACCAAGGCAAGTCAAGTATCACAACATCATTTTGCTGATCAAAATGATCGCTTTTTCTGAACCAAATGAAGCCTATCGCATGGAGCGTTTGTAGTGTCTCCTTCAACAGTTGCTCGTCAGTGTGAATGTTCTCCAACTTCAAACTTCTCGACAGTGACTCAAGTGTTACGGAGGTCATTTTCATACGTCTGCTCGCTGGTAAATTAGCTGAGGTCACGCGGCATTTGCGAGTGAACTCGAGGACGTGAATCAGCAAACTAGATAGATGCAATGGTGGCGAATGCTGCAAGATCATTCGCTCAAGCGCCTCCACGCTGGTTTTGGCTGATAAGTCTCCACTCTTAAAGTAAAAACGCACAACACTCCGCAAACGCATGCTTTGGGCCAGGTCTCTCTTTTGTCGAAGTGAACATACAAGATCATCTCGTTGAGCGCGCTGGCCGTCGTCGCGAATCTCTGCTCGCAGTAAGTCCTCGACGCGTGCATCAACCGACTTTATATAGTCTTTCACTTTAAGATCAAGTCGCTGCAGGCACTGAGCGCCTAGCTCGAGCACACGGTCTTCTTGTTCTTTTTCCTGCCGGTCTTCTCTCAATCCAACAACAAGCGAAATTCTGGCACCTGGCCTGCGCAAGAAGATGAAATCCACCCAACGTTCAACTTCATGAACCGCATCGTCTACGCTTAACGCCGACAGGTTCACAAATATCACGTAAAAGGCACAAATCTTCGAAAAAACGCGAATCCAGCATCTCGAGCTTGGGATCGTCGTTGAAGTCAAAGCAATTAGCCTTATGAACTTTCTTGTCATCGTCAGTTTGACTCAGCACGCATTCATGGAGGCGCATACCGCTCGTGCAATGATTCTGTTGGCCACTGAGCAGAGACGAAATCATGTTGTGCTTACCGCTTGCATCAGATCCAAGAATGCACACCCGATGAAAGACTACGTCTGAGCCACTCGACTGCTCCAGATCTGAGAGATAGGCTTTCTCAGCTACCTCTCCGCGATTTGAGACCAGCGTTGGGATATCCCCAACAGATGGAGGTGGAGTGTGGGACGACTGTTGACTATGTTGCTTACTTGATCGACCGAACAAGTCACGCGCCATAAGTGAGAAATTAACCCCAAGCGCTAACTGACACGACTGAGGCCCGGTTTGTTGAGGTTGGTTTTCCTTCATTTCTTCGTAAAGATCATCGCCTGTGTATGAGCTTGCTTTGTTATCGGCATCTAATAGCCTGTCGGTGCTTTCGTCTTGGCATCGTGATAGTGTTAGCCCCGTCGGAAGACTTTCCGCCATATCTCGATTAGTTTGGGTGGTACCGAGTTGAGCAACCGGCTGGATCGTGGTATCAATACCAGCATTCCTGAAGATTTCCATTGCTATTGGAGTTCCGCTTATGTAAGTCTTGATTATCTCAGCAGCCACTGCTCGTTGTTTCTCAAACGGTGATTCGAGGTTGCGAGCAATTTCGGCCATAAGATGCGGTCTGTTCAGTGTGTGGAATCCGTCCACTCGGTGTATCAACTCATTCAGTGCTACTAGCGCGAAGTAGCTTTGCTCCTCTGTTCCGTTGAGCAATACCCACCCAACCATGGGAACTAGACCTCCACCATCGATCAGTCGACATATTTGAGCATTTTGAGCTAGAATAGACACCAACTTGGTGGATAGTGTTCTCCAGCTCTCCCAGCGGCTCTCCATCCCAGCGTTCAGAGCCCTCAGATCCGATAACTTGTCTGTTGTGGTCATCCACGGAAGCTAGATGAGCGAGGATGCGAAGTGCACAAGCTCTCGATGTCAAATCATCACTGGAAAGAAGAGGAATGAGACGAGGGATTCCGACTCGTGCCCAGCCACCCGGCGGAGTGCTACAAAGTCTGGACGCTGCTGTAATTTTCGATTGCTCGGTACCACTTTCAAATGTTTCAATCAGACGAAAGGCTTCGTCTTCTGCTACTGGACGTGCTGTCGGACTTCCATTCCAGACAGCTATTGGTACGATCCACGCTGGAGCTGTCGATCTCCAACACATTTAGAGGTTGCTGGCGTGATATATGTGGCAAGTCAGAAGGGACTTGCCCAAACAGGGGCACCTTTGGCGCGTCAACGAGCTCGTCCCCGCTCTTCTCTTCCAGATCTGGAAGCTGTTCTTCGATCTTGTGAGTTGGACTATCTTTTGGAGTCGACGCACTACTTTGGGCCACTTCCGATCGAGTCACTGACTTGTCAATTTCCAGGCCACACTCATCGCAGAACTTGGCACGTGCACGAAGTTTTTGCGTGCACCACGTGCACACTACCACTGCTCGTAGCAGTCCGCTCATCTCTTTGTCTCTCAAGACCTTGAGCTCGGCGGCAACTTCCCCCATGCGTATGCGCTTTTGAGGATCCTTGACCGTCATTTTCGAATGAGATTCCAAGCATCTTCTGGCATATCTCTCGGTCGTTCGGGTAAGATCCCTTGCTTGATGTTCTTGGTGACAGTCACGTCGTCCAGGTCGCCATACGGTGGCTCTCCCTGAACAGCTTCAATCATACATATTGCTAATGCATAGACATCAGATTCGCGCTGTGGCATGAAGGTAAAACACTCAGGCGCACGCCGTCGCAGATCTCCCTCGACCTGTGTTCCATCTTTCAACTTGGAAGTGGACTTGGCCTCGGATCTGGCTTTGACTCCTAAGAGTCCAAAGTCGGCCAGTCGAGCTTCGAGATCGTCACCAACCAAGATGTTATTTGGCTTGAGGCTGCCATGATCTCGTGCAGAAAGGCCAGCCCCATGGCCGCTCCGTGCAACAGCCGCCATATCGGTTTGTCCCGGGGTTCGGGTGCGGACAAGTAAAGCGCGAGGTTTCTATTAGTCGCGAGCTCCCAGACGATGAACGGCCGTTCCAAAACGTGACAAGCTCCATAAATTCGCAAGACATTCCTGTGATTGAATGATTGCCACAAGGTTACCTCTTTGATGAACTGGTCCACCAAGTTCGGTAGTAAAGACGCTCAGAATGATGCAGGAGAGCTGCTCAACACGATCATTTCGAAACTGCTCCAGGCGTCTACGCCCCAACCTTCCAAGTTGTCATCGGGATCCCCTCAGGACAAAGCAGACTATTAGCCTCCCACACGCCTGCTTCCTCTGTATCAACAAGCACAACCACAGCGTAACCCTGAAAGCTACCGATCATTGTGATACAATTGGTAAGTTAATATTTGATCGTGAGTCCAGTGAGCAGTGGGTGGCCGTTGATTAGTAGATCCTCACGTGAATGGCACGTCAAGAAGCGGGCAGTGATCTGTGTGCAGCCCCACAGCACCAATTTCTGAAGGTTAGCCGCTTCGTCCGTGAAGATACCGAGGCAGTCCTCAGAAATATTGCGACAAAACGAGATATCGAGCTCAGTGATGTTCTCTGCACAGTGCTTTTGCAAGGCGAGAAGAGAGGCGTCCGTCGTTTCCTGCCGATAGATACTCAGTATTCAGACACAGAGATCACGATATATGGTTGATGCACTTACCGCAACACTGGACATCTCTAATCGTTCCAGGAACGAGTTGGCGCCAATTGCAAGAAATTCAATCGAGACATCCGTCAAACCGAGGCATCGACGAATGCTAACGCGCCGAAGCGCATGGCCCAAGCGTTGAATCTGACGAGACACAATACGTGAGCAGTGAGTCGTAACAAACCAGGAAAAAAAATGTCCACGTACGGGTTCAAAACTGTCATCCGTGAGTTCGTGGAGATCCGACACGTCCAAAGCTCGCAAGTTGCGGCAGTTTTCAAGTGCTGAGCGAACAGCGACGTCTGTCAGTTGAGAGCAGCGAGCTAGCGATAGATCTTCCAAGTCGGGCAACTTTGCAGTCAGCTCGCCTACAAACTCGTCGCTGATGCGCTCCATTTGGTTGAGCTCGAGTTTGCGGAGGTTCTGCATGCTCAACAGCGCTTGCAAAGCCGAATCGTTCAACTGAGGGCACTCGGAGAGTGACAAGGCATGGAGATGCTGCAGTTCGCCAAAGTACCGGATCGAAGATGCCGTGATACGTTGGTTGCACGACAGCTCAAACTCTTGTAGGGACGGAGTACATCGACGGACGAGTGCTTCGATTCCAGCATCGGAGAGGCGGTAGCACCCGTTCACTGCGAGTTGCTCCACGGAACGAAGCGAGTCCCTACCATGCACAGATATCAGAACTCGCAATATTGACAGCGAAGGCTCCGTCACGCACCCGAGTTCGACGATCACGCCGTCCGATACACACCGTCCACAGAGTCCAAGGCGAAGGATCGTGAGAGCTAGTCCTTCGGCTGTACATTGCTGCAGTGAGCTCACGAAAGACGACTCGTCGATATTGGAACAGTCTGGGATGTCGATCTCGTTCACGCCCGGGAACACAAACAGAGGAAGCACTGAGAGACGCAACACCAACTCATCAGAACTCCTCCATTGCAGCTACAATAGACATCTGTACCATCCGCCTTCATGCGCCGCAGCTTCACTACGGCCTTGGCAACGCGATGACGCGACGATGCATCCACGTACTCAAGTGTCGGCATCACTTCAATGTGTTGAGCGATGCACTCGATCGCCAACTCTTGTAGCCGCGGTACCATGCGGTCCTGTGTGCGAATGGACTTGCGCGGCTTCTTGCGTGGCACCCACTTGGGCTTCTCCGCCTCTCCATCCGCGTTCTCACCAGCTGCCAGACGCTGTAGCTCTTCAAGTCGCGCGGCTTGCGCTGCCTGACGCTGCTCCCCGAGTTCTCGAGCGGTCTCAAAGTACCCAGGCCACGATTCTTTGTTCTCTTCGGCTCCTCCCGTTCGCCGCTTACGCGCAGCTGCTGACTCCGATGCTGGTGGAGCCTCACCACGTGCAAAGTACATTGCACGCGCACTGGTGACGTGTCCTCCGCGTGGGGCGGGCTTCCCCTCCTCCTCCTCCTCTCCTGCGCCGCCATTTTCCTGCTGCTGCACTTCGTCTTCCAGCTCCTGCATCTCCACATCCGCTGCATCTTCCTCCTCCTTAACGGGCGATACAGACGCGCGCTTGGCCGCTGTACGCGCTGACGTCCGACGCGGCATGTTGGCGGTCGTTGCGGAACTGCTTCGACTCTCCGACTCAAATGTGATCAAAGCTCAGGTCAGATCGAAGAGCTACGATCACCAACGATTGGTTAAAAGAAGAATAACAGTATCTCATTGGTCGTAAATCCAACGATTCCCGCGTCGACCGCCGAGTTCGCTATCTCGATGGCGCCAAAATGCATGCATTTCGATCCTAGCCCTCTGTCCTCTATGTCTACTTGGGTATGGCCGAGACGAAGCTGCCAGTGACAATAGTGCCGTCGGGCAGCACGAGATTGTCGGGACACAGGTAGCTGTTGCTGTTGGCACGGGCACAGAAGTCGGACTTCTGCCCTTCGGCATTGG
>KE463894.1:60933-71545 GCA_000387445.2 Pythium aphanidermatum DAOM BR444 | reverse complement strand
ATGGTGCTGAGGGACGTTAGCTTCGTTTCCATCACACTTGCGTCAGCGTCGAACGCGATGCACGTTGCCGTTGTTTGACCGCCGAATGAGAGCTTGTAAGAGCCAGCAGCGATCACGGCACTCGGATTCTTGATCGTCAGTGTTTGAACTTCAGCACTTCCACCAATATCCACAAGCTCCACCATCGCTTTCCGTACGCTTCCGCCGTTGTGGCTCCACCCGGTCGTGCACATCAGGGTGCTTTCGTGGGCGATCGCGAGTTGTGGCGTGAATGCCTTGGAGGAATCCAAAAAGTAAATGTCGTACGTGTAACCAGCGCTGCCCTCTCGAACCGTCTCCATGATCAACGCCGGCTCACCACCTGTGACCTTCGCGCACGGCCCCGTGCCGATATTGATCACCTCGAACTGCTTCATGTTCCCCAGGACGTTGCTGTAGCCTCCCGAAATTGGACCTCGGAACCAGATCGTGTACTCGTAGCCGTATCCCCACGCGGACGTGCCATCCCCCTCGCGGGTCACGTTGATATGAGGCACAGTCGCCATGTTGTCCAACTGATTGATCACTAGTTGCATGGCTTCGGCTGAGACACCATAGGGCAGACAAGTCGACGTCCACAGGGTTGTGCCGTCAAGATTCAATGCCAACTGGAAAAGTCCGGTTGCAGGAGATGTCACTTGCGTATTCGACGTCATCCGAAGGCGTTGGATCTCCGTGACCGAGTTCCCGCTTCCTCGCCTTGCTACTAGCACGTCTCCAGCATTCAGTGTTGTCTCCAGCTGCGTCTCCAGATCCGACGCTAATATGCCCCATGGCAAGCAGTTAGTCGTCTGGCCATTCAGACTGAGCTTAAAGTACCCTGTTGTGTCCACGACTTGTCCCGAGTCGGTCGCTAGAAGAAGTCGCTGATGCCCGATTGTGCCGCCCTGTGTACCAACAGCAACTGTCGCGGACGCTCCAGTGACGGTTGCGCACGTCGCCACCGACATCAATGCCACATTGCCAGCCACGGGAGTGCCCAAGAAGTACACCGTGAACACATAGCCCTTTTTGGCGTTCACTGTGTCCGTAATTGGTCCTTTTCTCGTCACTTTCAAATCTCCTTGAACTGCGCCTATTGCCTGCAACGATGTCAACAGTTCCGTCTCGACAGTGCTGGCTGCAGCATCCAGTTGAACGCACGCGGTTGTCTGCGTCGTGCCAGCGCGAGCGAACGTGAGCTGGAAAGTGACCTGACTTGGATCATACGAAGCCACGGGCATCATCACTGTCACCTTTTGGATCTCGTACCCGGATCGCTTGACAGTGTACTCGAGCCCATCGACACGAAGTGTCATCCCCGGAAAGAGCTTCCTGGTTGCACTGTCGTCTGCCTGCATGATTGGTGACATGGCCTCAACGCTGACCATCGATGTTGCCAACATGCCTGTAAGAGGGCTATCCCCGTTGGAGCCCACCAAATTTGACGCTCCTGTTAAGCCAAACCGCACGAGGTCTCCCGGAGCCAAGAACTGGCGAATGTCATCGACACCTTGGATTGTTGCAGTGCGTCCATCCTGTGAAATCGTGGCCACAGCGTTGGGGATTTGCTGCGTTAGGAGGTATTTTTGTGTCACGTCGACCTCTCCAAAGAGGTTCATGGACTGAATGCCTTGCTTAATCGAGTCGGCGGACGACGAATACGGGAGTGGAGGCGTGGCTTTCGTACTGGTGTTCAGAATGAAGGCACCAAGAATGGGACGTGAGCCCGCGAGATTCGTGAACACGTCAACTGACTTCTCACTACCGGCGAGCGTTCCCACTGTCACAGACAGCGGGTGCACATTGCCACTTCCGGACGGAAACGTTAGTCCTCCGTACTCACCGGTCACTTTCATGAAGCGAACACGCCAGCGATAACCTCCTCGCGTGCCTGGGCTGTCCACTGGTTGGTCGTCCCACCCACCAGAGCAGGACGAGTCCAAGCAACCCGTCGCAATCGACGGATACGTGAACTTCTTGACGATCACGCGTCCGATGGTGTTCATCTCATTGAGCTTCCGCTGGAGTCGGTCTTCGCTTTCATCGAATCGGATCTCTCGAGGTCCGATCGTCGATTGAAAATCGATCAGAAACGACCCACTGAGGCCTACAGACCCAGGCGTGATCTGTGTGACGGTGGTCTGGTACGGCACGACTGGACTGGGGGAAAAGACCGTAGCAATATCAGCGATATTGCCAGCACCAGGTGGTGTGAACCCTGGATTCGAAATGAAGCGAACTCGCCACGAGACTTCACCGTACTTGCCATGGATCGTGCGCTTGACGTCGACTTTCCGGCCCCCGGTCCACACGCCGATTTCTTTGCCGTCGTCTGACGATGCTTCCAGCACGCGCTTGACCAAACTCTCGTCTGCGTTCCATGGCAATCGAATGAAAAGGGGCATCGAATCAGTCGTCATAGGACCGACCATTGCAGCGCATGTGTACGGTGTCACTTTCACAAAAGACGCAGTAACTTCAGTCACCGTGAATACACATGTCGAGTATGTTCCGACGGTGAAGCGATCGCCGACAAGCAGATGCGTCGGCAAATTCTCGCTTCCAGCAGGGATCGTAAACGTATCGACTGGGTTGCACGGCGGCACCGCATTCCCGGGGCATGCGATCGCTAGCGAGTACCTCGCCTCGACGCCCGGATCGTTGGTCACCTTGAATGTCGTGAAGTCGCCTCGTAAGATCGACCCATCTTGGACGACATTTGGGGAGCAGATCGCTGGCTTGGCACACACCGTCGCCGTCGGACTCGCTCCCGAGAGCCCGGTCGCATTTGTGGTCATCGCTGGGACGTCCCCAGGGGAATTACACAAGCGCACACCGTCGGTCGTGTCTTCTTCTTGCTCACATGGGCCGTTCACATCGCGTAGGAACGTGACCGTCCAAGTGTAGCCACCCGTGAGAGGGTTGACTGGGCTTCGAGCCACCGCCACATCCCCAACATTCTTCATCCTCTCGAGAATCTCTTCGACGGATGTGCCCGTGGCCCCACTCTCTTCCTTCGTCGCCCACGCATTGTGTGCGATCGCATCGCTCGTGATCACTTCTTTCACCGACATGTAACTGGCAGTCGTCGAGTCGAGCGTCACTTTGAACGTGCCTTTGATAGGACCGACGCCGGGCGTTTTCACATCCGTCCAGCAGTCTTGGGTATTGTCGTTAGCTGTCGTTGTGAGACCGTCCTTGATGCACATCACCTTGAAGCCCTTCGACGCGAGTGGGCCAACGTGTCGACCCCAGGCCTTTGAGTACTGGGTCTCGGGCCATACATCGTCCCATTTCGCACGAGCTCCTTTCCAGTTTCCGGCAATGCCACTCGAGTGGTCGCTCGTGGGGTCAGCCCACACCGAAGAGCGGAACGTGATTAGCCACGTGTAGCTCAAGACCTGGTCCGTCGCCGTCTTTGCCGGGCCAATGCGGTCGACGATCACACTGGACGGCTTGATCGATGCGAGACTATTGAGTTGTGCCTGCACCGCTGACTTGTCGGCTGAGAACAAAATCGGACCTGTAGTCTCGCCATTAAACTTGAGCTGGAACGTGCCGCCGAGTTGATTCCCTTTCACAGTTTCAAACATCTTGGCCCGGGCCTGTGTGCCTGTTAACTGTGTGACGGGGAGCTCCAACATGGGCACATCGCCTCCGTTTTCCTGATCCGAAAATGTGATGGTCCACGTGAAGCCGCGAGCTTGAGTGGCAGCAGACCGAGTGATCTCGATACTGGGAATGACCGACCCCATTTGGTTCGTGATGAAGTTTTGCAGGGCAACATCAGTCACAGTCGTGTCCAGATTCGTGATGTCCGTGTCCGTGCCGATCGTGAAAGTTGCCGACACAGTTCCAAGCTTGAGCGTAATCGTTCCACCGACTTGGTTACCATCCCGTGATCCAGTCGGTGCGACGGCAAACGGAGAGCTTTGATCTTCAACTTGAAGCAGCGGAAGCGCGGTAGGACTGGCAGCGTTGGCCAGTGTAGGAGTCGCAGTCATCGTAGGGATATTCCAGCCGCGGCTAGTGAATTCGATGCGCCACGTGAAGCCACCCGACCATTTATCCGTCGTAAGCGAATACACCGATCGAGTCACAAGCACAGTGCCGAACACGAGCTCGTTGACGTTCTTGACGTTTTCCAAAATCGACTTGACCAGTGCAGGACTTGCATCCCATGGGATCGGAGGTGTGGTCATCGGGGTATTGTCGGATTGTCTCCTGAGTGTGAGGGTGAAGGTGCCACTGATCATGCTTCCGGTGGTGGTGCGGGTGACGTCGCAGACACTCGTACTTGACGTCACAAGGATGCTCGATTTGTCGCACTGCAAGAGCGGGATCGTGCCCGAGCGCTTACGGAACGTGACGACATACAGCGACCCGACGAACGTGTTGTCGATCAAGTCGGTTCGCTGGACTGTGACCGAGTCGATGATGATGTTGAGTTTATTCTGCACATCGGACGCGTCGTTGATGAGGTTGCTACTCCTCTTTACTGGTATTGTCGTGAACAGTTGAGTCGCTTTGTAGAGCGGTTGCGTTGAGGCTGTAAACTGGCTGCAGAGCGTGCCAACATCACCATTTACGACAGTGATTGTCTGGCCGACAGCTTGGTCGACTTGGAAAACACACACACCAGCGATAAGCCAATCATTCTGGTTCACAGTTCCTGCGAGTGTGCCCGTGTACGTGAATGTCGCGCCATCAAATGTGGTCACACAAGACGCACACAGCACTGCCGTGTCGGGAGGTTTACAGGCCGTGCTGAACGTCGTGATGGCGAATGGGTCAGAGTACGACTCACACGTGTACGTGATCTTGAACTCTGATAGGGTATCGTAGCTCACTTCAGCACCACGTACAGTTTCACTCGTCGAAGTAGGCACCGCAACGCCTATGGAAGAGCTGTCGTACGTGATCGTGTTGGCAATCGTAAGCTGAGGCACGTCGCCAGCAACGCCGTCCCCACTGAACGTGATCGAGAAGGTATAGGTCAAAACACCGTTGGACGTGGACGTTGAGCGCTGCACTGTTACGTCATCGATCGCGGTCAGTCCTCTGAGAGCAGTTCTGACCGTCGACGCACTGGCGGCATCAGCTTCCTGCAGCGTGGCTCCAACGTCGACCGACTGTTGTTGACCAGTCTTCACTGCACAGTACGTGCAGGTGCTCGAGTCGAACAGAAATTGTAACGAGCCACCAGTTTTACTCATGTCGGTACCGGGGACTGAGATCGTGAACGTCTGGACTTCGTTATTTCTCGCCACTCCGACTTTGATTGTCTGCACTTCTTGCACATCAGTCGCGACGCTCGTACGAACCGCCTGGATCTCATTGATGTCATCTGCATCCACTCGCAGTTCCTGTACTTCATCTCTGTCCGTCGCCGAGGTCGTCACGTACTGCACTTCATCGACTACATCCAAGTTGCTTGTCTGGATCAACTGAATCTCATCGGTACCAGTGAAAATTGTCCGAACGACCTGCACTTCGTTGATAACTTCCACCGTCGCGTCGATCAACTGCTCTTCGTTGACTACTTCCGTGCTCACTGAGAGCGACTGCATCTCCCTGACAATCGGGATCGTCGCACTCTCACTCTGCCCACTGGCGAAGTCGTTCTGTTCATCCCACTGCACCTGGTAGCTCTTTAAACTTGACCCACCATCGTACAACGGGTTCTCCCATTGCGCCTTGAGCGATGTGGCGGATACAACACTCAGCTGAAGGTTTCGAGGTACCGTCGGCACCTGGTTTGTGGCCACGACACTGGCTGGTGTCGTCACACGAGGCGTACCAGCGCCCTTTGCATTGAACGCAGTCACACGCATGCTGTAGATCGCACCTGGAATCAAGACGTCCGATCGGACGCCAGTCACGGGGTCGTTCCCACCGATAATAAACGAACGCTTCGAGCCGTCCACCAAGCCGAAGGATGCTGGGGAGTCAAACGCCGTCGACGTATCCCACTCGATCATGTACTGAGTGATCGGCAAGCCACCATCTCCGCCATAATATGGCATTAGTGCCGACGATGGCTCCCACTCGATCAGGATCGCGAAACTCGACAGCACAGTTGCTCGCACGTTCTCTGGCTGCCCTGGTGTACGGTCCACGGGGGTCGCTGACTGTGGATCTGAAAGCGCAGGCACGCCAGAACCTTGATCATTCACAGCGATTACTCGTGCAAAATACACGCCAGGCGATGTGATTGCGATGTTGAAGAAAAACGGACCCGAATCGCTCGGTTGCACTCGCATCTCCGTCTTCATGTCGTAGTTGGGCGAGTCGACGTTACTGAATGCGCTGCTCACGTCCCATTGAATCTTGTACGACGTCACGGCCGAGCCGCCGTCACTCAATGGACGCTCCCATCGCACCTTGAGCTGACGACTCGAAAGCACAATGAGCTTCACAGACGCAGGAGCGGATGGTGTAGTGCGTGGGATCTGGAACGACGGAGAGATCAATTGTGCACCGCCATAGCCTTCAACGTTGTGAGCTCGGACGCGGATTGCGTACTTCTGGCCCGTCTTGAGACCTCGAATGACATACTGGTTGGATGCTGGGAGCTCAACAATCGCAGCGGGGCCTGGTACTTCCATCGACTCACAGTAGGAGCCTGGCTGGACCCCAATTTGCGTTCGAGCGGCAGAGATCCGCACGTTTGGTCCATGAAGTTCTGTGCTATCCACACCAAGCAGTGAGATCTCGTTCTTCACCTCACTCATGAACGTCACGAGCCAATTAAAGCCGAAGCCGTTGACTGCTCGCGTGACGTTGACGGTACCGATCGTCACGAGCCCTTGTAATGCCTCTCGCATCCCCGTAGCAGTGATGTTGTATGGCAAGGGCGGTGTGATATGCGAGAGCCCACCGCTCGCAAACGACACACGGAACGTTCCGCTGATCGGCTGCAAGCCCTTCTGTACTGACTCGACGTAGATGCCTGGGTTGTTCCCGGCCCAACTATCGCTCGGTGTGACTCTCAGCAGCTCCTGTGGCCCGACGTGACCTGCCTGGAACGTGATGCGCCACTCAAACCCATACCCATCCTTGAACACTGGCACCGCGACCGTCGTGCTCAATATTCCGTCCACTGTGAGCGTGCTGGCTCCAATGGCCGTGATTTTGTATGGACTTCCGAGCACCCAGATGATGTTGCCAACACCAAGACCGGCATTGGAGATGCTGAGCGTCGACGACGGGTCCTCTGTGAACGTATTGCCTGCTGCAGTGATCATCAATCCACCAATAACACGGGTGGAGATCTGTCGCGTGACGTCGACTGTGCCGACACTTGAAAGACGTTCCAAATTGGACTTCACGGAGTTGAGTCCGACAGCAGGCGCGTCCCATGCGATATTCTGTGTTGTTTCCCCACTGAAAGACAGCCGGAAGAACCCACCAAGGCTCGCGGAATCGGCAAAGTCGACAACGCGTTGAATTTCCGGTAGCCCCTTGGTTGCTGAGGTCGTAATCGTCTGCTCTTCGCGAGCACCTTCAGTGCGGTACCACTCGACCTTGTACTTGTCGATGGGACAGCCACCATTGAATTCGCTTGTGGACCATGATACACCGAGTGTTGTGCCATCAATGACCGAGGCGACAACGGACTTGGGTGGGTCAGGCTGACCACACGTGACTGCAGTCGACATAGGTGACGTCGCCGAGCCAAAGCCCTCAGCATTGTACGCCATGGCGTGCATGTAATACGTCTGGCCAGGCCGCAGTCCTGTGATCGTGTAGCGAAAAGGATCCGAGCCTACGATCTTGTTCGCGACTCGAACGGTTGAAGCCGTCCCCACAAGTGCACTGGAATCAGCCACAGTCATGAGGAAGATGTCGCCGGCCCCGACCATTTCTTCACCTCGTAGATACGCAAACGTGACTGACCAGATCGCCGTGTTCAGCGCCGAATTACGAAGCGAGCGTGTAACTTTGATCGAGTACAATCTGGTCAGCGCCTGCAACGCGTCCTGCATCTCCAAGGCCGACGCATCGACCGACAGTGCACTCGTCACTCGGGCTTGGAACTCGAGCTTGAACGTGCCCGAGAGCGCTGTCTTGGCATCTGTATACACGTCTTGCACTTCGTGGGTGAAGTCTCCAATCGCCAAGTCCGAGAAGCCGGACACGACTTCAGTGACGGCGATGCGAGGGAAATCGCCCGTGAGCAACGAGCCATCGGCGGCCAATGTCGCGAGGTTCCCAGGCGTATGCAAGAACGTGATCTTCCACGTGTATCCCCACGAGGCCTGGGCTCGGACCACCTTGACGGGCTCCACTGCGATGTTTGTTGTCTCGGTGATCACAGCAAGTGCGTCGGTCATCTGCTCTGCACTGCAGTCAAAGGGTAGCGGCGTTGTCATTCGCCCGCCCCACGCCAGCGTGAAGGTGCCACCCTGGTTGACATTACTACGGTACGACGTTGTGACCTGCTGGACTTCGAAGCGCTTTTGGATCGTTGCGACGCCATAGT
Organism: Pythium aphanidermatum DAOM BR444; assembly: GCA_000387445.2. NCBI lineage: Eukaryota > Oomycota > Peronosporomycetes > Pythiales > Pythiaceae > Pythium > Pythium aphanidermatum. Next base: position 63,039 of record KE463894.1, on the reverse strand, counting down.
CGCTGCTTGCACTGTCAAAAGTGGGCGACGAGTCCCATTCGATGCGGTACATTGTGATCTCTGCCCCACCAGTATAAACAGGAGGACGGTAGTTCACTGAGAGCCACGTCGTGCCGTGATATTCTCCTAGCGCCACGCTCGTCGGCGGCGTCGGCACAACCGACGTCTTGGCCGTCGTGAGTCCCAGCATATCAGGCGTGTCGCTGTATCCCTTGTCGTTGACTGCAAACACTCGGAGCTGCAGTTGATCGTTGCTCTTGAGGATGAGATGGTCTCGCTTCGTGTGCGCCACAGCTCCTTTATCGCGGACAAGGATGGAGCACTTGGTCACATCCACTGCCGCTGTGACTTTACCGACCAGTGTCGGTAGTTTGGGCATCGTATAGGTCCCCCAGAAGGAGATCGTGTGCAGGAAGCCGTTATCGTAGGCGACAGAAGTCACCGTCACTCCATCGATTGTATTAAGTGCCTCGAGTGCTGTTTTGACGGCGACTCCGGTGGCCGTCCACGGGATCGCAGCGGTGATTTCATCCCCAAACGCCAGTGTATAAGTCGCTGCTCCGCCGACTGCAGCGGCTGACTCCGCCTCCAGTAGTACAGTCTGCCACTCCGCAGCGTTCCCCATGCTCACCATTTGAGGTGCAAAGGCATTCGGATGACGAGCTCCAATACGCACGGCTGTACCTCGCCAGTCATTCTGAGGCAACGCATCGATTGACTCGAGTTCAGCGGTGTAGGAACGGAACACAAGGCTCCATCGGCGACCGAACCCGACGTGGTATGCCACAGCACCGACAATAGTGTCTGTAAAGACGCCACTCACAGGAATGTACCGAGGCTGGACCGCAGCCGAGACCGTGTACTGCACCATGTCGCCCACGTGGTTTCGCAGCCACACCGCGTCGTTGACTGCAAGAATCGTTGATAAATCGCTTGTCGTGCGAAGCCGATTGTCGAACACGTACACTTCGGGGCTTCCATTTACGATATTCTCACCAGTGTACGACTCTGAAGTCGTGATGATCGCGCCAGCCACAGCCGCCACCGTAAACTTGCTACCCGCCACGTAGAAGACGTCGTTGACATTATATCCGTGGTCGCTTGGCAGCTCAAACGTCTTCGAGTTTTTTGTCGCGACGACTACTTGCATGAGTCGGTTGATACTCACACGCCCCGGTAGTGGCTTGGTCTGCTTCGTCAGCGTGCCAGCAAACACCGAATACGTGCCCGTGCTCGCTGCAACAATCTCGGTCAGCGTGATCGAGGACGACGTTATGGCCCTGATTATATACGGGGTGTTCGCGATCGAGACTCTCTCACGAAGCGCTACAAACAGCATCGGGTCGATGGACTTGCCCTTCAGCTTGATGTTCGTAAGCACTGCACTGTTTTGTGTGGCATCTGCTGCTAGCTCAAGAGAGCCAACGCCGACATCTCCAGCCGCCCCGAGAGCCACCACCGAGTCTACAACACTAAGCTTCTGTAGCTCTTGAGTGACTTTCGCGTGCGTCGCAGTGTGAGCGATCCGCTCGGTTGTGAGCCCACCGAACGTTAGACGGAACGTTCCAGAGATATCATCACGTTGGGCGTCCGTGTAAATCTCGACCGTCGGATACACACTGATGACAGCATCTTGGCCCGTAAGAAAAGAGTGCTTGATGAAAGTTGTGTCTTCACCTTCATCATCGTTCGTGAACGTCACTCGCCACGCCTTGCCGTACGTGCCGTACTGACTCAACGTCACATTCACTTTCCCAGGCTCCGTGATCGAGTCGATAGCATCACGCATCGCTGACGCTGTCGTTGTTTGAAACGCCAGTGCCTTCGTCTCCTTGCCACGGTATGATAGCGTGAAGAAACCACCAATATCGCTCAGCGCATCTGCCAAAATCGTCTGCGTGCCTCGTTGTCCAGTAGCGCATGGCCCTTCATACTTCACTGTGTGGATCTTACTGTAGACAGGTACAGCAGGTACCCATGCTGCACATGTTGTACCATCACCAAACGCTGACGTCACGACCTTGAGCGTTGGCCACTCGCCAGTCGGATACCGTCCCCAGAACCGAATTTTGTAGTCATGAAAGTCGAGAATCTTGAGCGCGCGCG
>KE463894.1:39454-60655 GCA_000387445.2 Pythium aphanidermatum DAOM BR444 | reverse complement strand
CATTTGGGTTCCGACTTACTTGGATGATCGCGTTGGCGGGAAGAGCGTCGACTTGTGCTTGCGTGAGCGCTGTGACTGTCAGTTCACCTAGGCCATTTGTGTACGCACTCACCCCAGCGGACGTGGACCCCTCCAACACGGGAACTTTGAACGCGCGTTGCTCTGTCACCGTGACGCGTGTGACGAGCGTGAGCGCCTCGAGGGCGGACTTGAGGTCACTCTTTGCGTTCCGCGTGCCTAGTGACACGCACGCAGTTGTTTCCTTCCCGAGTTGCAACTTGAACGTTCCGTTTGTGATAGTCGTCGGAGCAAAGAGCTGGAGCACTTGATCGGCTGATGGAGCTCCAACCACATAGCTGTCACACGTCGCTGGATCATTACTGAGCTCGAATGCGCCGTAATACGTAGTTGGTACGGCTACCTGTACATCACTGATGCCAACAGTGACTGTGCTGCCCTCGACCGACGTCAAACTCGAAACAACTTGCAATCCAGGATACGATCCGTGGACAATCGGCTCGATTTCGTTCACAAACGTGATGGTCCACTCGTAGCCACAGGATCCACGTTCAGTACCCAGAGCATCCACCTTGATAAGCGACACTGCTCGATTGTCCGTGAAGCTGCTAACTCCATGGCCTGCTCGTACCACAATGCTCGTTGCTCCTATTGTTGGTTGTGTACTGACCGTGAAAGTGTCAGCTCCGACCCTGATCGATGCTCCCGCGACGAGTAGGTCGCTTTGGGTCTTCGTGAGTGCTGTCGTCGTAAGCGTGTTTGTATTGGCCACGAAGCTTGTGACGCGACTTGTTGATGTCCCCGTCAGCACGAGCACATACGTCGCCCGGGACACAGTCACAGGTCTTAGATTCGGAAGCTGGCGGAGTGCTTCAGCCAGTGCACTCGCGGTGGTGTGGATCGGTAGCATCGGCGTCAACCCATCACCGTACTGCAGACGAAATGTCCCCACAGTGTCGTCTTCGAGCGGGTTGTAGATCGACAGCTTCTTGATCGGCACTAGTCCATAACTATTCCCAATAGCATAATCGACAACGTACTTTTCGATGGGAGCGCCACGTGAGTCAGGCTTGGAGAAGCGCACGCCCAGCTCAGACCCTGACTCGGGCCATGTCGCCGTCACGCTGCTCTTGGTCGGACTGGCGGCGATGTGTGTCGTAAGCGGCAGCGCGCCCTTGCCGGTGCTTTGAATCCCATCCGTACCGGAGCCATAACCATTGAGATTTCGAGCAAACGCACGCACATAATAGTCACGACTTGATGCGAGACCATCTACGACAGTCTCAAACGGCGCATCGACGCCCTTCTGTCGCTCTTGCACGATTACATTGACGCCTGTGCCTGTCAGTTTTGACGCATCCACGATGAAGAGCGGCTGGTCCCCTGTGTTCGAAAGGAATGTGATCGTCCACGTGTAGCCGAACTGGTCATTCTCACTCCTTGTCACATTCAGTCGTCCGACCGTCGGCAAATTCTGGAGCTTGGTGCGTACATCAGCTGCCGTGTCGTAATAGTTGATCGTTGCGCCAGCAGACTGCGTGAAGGTGTTGCGGAAGTTCACGGCAAATGTGCCACGCACGTCGTCTGCCGTCGCGATGGTCGAAAGTGTCTGCACTTCGTCGACGATACCGCCGATCTCTTTGGTTGCCACGATCGACGTGGACTGGTATTCGCCATCAGTCCCAGCAATAAACTCATTGGACTCGTCCCGAAGCAGTGATGCAGTCACAACGCAAGTGGAGCACGCGTTGCCGTAGGCATCTTTCAGGCGTGTCGTCACACCAGTGGTCTTCTCCGCTCGCAAGCACGGTGACTCGGGGCATCGATTACTGCTGCCAAGCGACTCGAACGTCACGAGCCAGCGATACTCATTCAGTTCTGTCGGGCCGACTCGTGATACTTCCACCACACCGACACCGGTCAGTCCGTCGAGTGCGCTCTGGACTTCGAGTGCATCAGCGTTTGCGTCTACCGTCACTTTCTTGCGTTTGTACGCCGTAATATGCTGTGTGCTAGCATCGGGCCACTTGTCGTTCCCTGCTGGAGCGATCTTGTCGATTGTGAGTGTTGATGCAGTGATCTGAGCGACTTTGAACTCCCATTTGCCGATCTTGACGTGCTCTCCGACGGCCAGAGACGCACTCAAGTCCGTTGCGGTGCTTACTGTGGCCGAGTTTTGCGTCACAGCGACATCCCCCAACGCAGTGTCGCGCAGGTAGAGCGACGCGCCTGTCGTTCCCAGGATATGGTACGAGTCCAACGGCAGTTCAGTGTCGGTGAATGGAGCAGTCAAGTGTACTGTGAACTCCTCGCCTCCGATCTTAATCGCGTCGCCGCGGTTCACCTTGCCGATCATCGACACGCTCGTGGTGGCTGTTCGTGATCCCGGCAGGACGATCGCCGTCACGCCAGAGTCCATCCAGTCTCCGTCAAACGCCACGGACAAGTCGAAGCTGCCGCCGAGCACTGTTGTGCCTGCCGTGTCTTGCGTCACGATCTCCCAGATCTCGGGCTGATAGCCCTTCACTCCTGTCACCACGTGTGCGCCTGTGAGCGTGAGCACACGGTTCAGCGGTCGTGCAGGAGCACACCCGACTTGGTCTCCGATGAGCACGTTTGACTGGCTCCCACTCACGAAGTTCCTCCCATCGAACACGATGGTGTACACGTAGCCGAACTTGGCGACGCCGTACGCGGACCGCGTGACACTTACACTGTCGACATTCAGCAGCTCTTCCAGCGCCATCTCGAACATGATCTCCGTTGCGTTCCATGGTATACACGACGTCACCTCTGTGCCCCTGGCGTTCGTGAACGTGAGCTTGTACGAGCCGGTCGTCACAGGACCGTTCGCCTCTACTGTGAACGTCTGCACATCGTTGACTCGCTGCGCCACCTCGACTTTGTACCCGAGCACAGGAGCGCCATTGTTGCCCTCGGCCTTGGTGCGCACTGGTGGAAGGAACTGCACGCGCATCCCTGAGTCTCCTCGTGAAGTCACCAGTACTCTATCCGGTGGTCCAGGCACATCTTGCGGCGAAAAGAGGTTCCCACCGACGCCCACGACACTGCAGCTCAAGAGCATCAGCCCAAGGAGCGCCATACACATCCATAGCGTCTTCTGGCCGCGTGGGGGTCTTGCTCCAGTGCTCACTCGTTCTTGAGCCGCCATTTTCGCCCCTCGGATCGCCATTGACTCGCAGTTCCGCGGAACTGCGCGGCTACACCGTCACGCCGTGTCTCGCGCGCCCGCTGTCCTTGTATGCGGCCTGCAGAGCGCGTATCCGCTGTGTCAGTGCGCGCGCCTCTTGGGCAGGCGCATGATCCGGCGCCTCTTCAGCTCCGCATCATTGGCTACCTCGTCATTGGCCACATCCAAATACCACTCGGTGGTACCATACCTCGGGTACATGGTACCACCGTCAAAAATATCGAACACCAGGCAGTAAGTGGAAAGCTAATCCGTAAGTTAACGGAGGCTGTAATTTTCTACATTTCCATACGGTACGCCCTTCAACATCAGAGCCGCGTTCCACGAATATCCGCGTGCACGCCCGCCACTGGTGGCCTCCTTGCGCGCTTCATAACTCCCGCTGTAGCGTAGCTACATGCACGCAAGCGAGTGCGTTGGATAGACGAGATGGAAAACTATCATATCCTGGAGCGGATCGGCGAAGGCTCGTTTGGGAAAGTGTACCGCGGGCGCCGCAAGTACACGGGCCAGATCGTGGCGCTCAAGTTTGTGTCCAAGCGTGGCAAGACGCCCAGGGACATTCAGAACCTACGCGAAGAGGTGAGGCTTCTGCTACTGCGCTTGGTGGGTGGGCTGGTTCTGACATGGCTGTGCGTAGATCAACATTTTGCGCCGCTTGAATCACTGCAATATCATCGCGATCCTCGACTCGTTCGAGACCGAGGCCGAGTTCTGCATGGTCACTGAGTATGGCCAAGGCGAGCTGTTCCAAGTGCTGTCGGATGACCAGCATCTGCCTGAAAGCGAGATCCGCCACATCACGATTCAGCTGTTGCAGGCCCTACAGGTGCTGCATAGTAAGCGCATTATCCACCGCGATATGAAGCCGCAGAACATCCTCATCGGCTCCAAACAGCAGATCAAACTATGCGATTTCGGCTTTGCGCGTGCCATCTCGCACGAAAGCAGCGTGCTCACGTCCATCAAAGGCACGCCGCTGTACATGGCACCAGAGCTCGTGCAAGAGAAGCCGTACAACTGCACCGTTGACTTGTGGTCACTGGGTGTGATCTTGTATGAGCTCGCAGTTGGTACGCCACCATTCTACACGGACAAGATCGTCACGTTGGTGCAGATGATTGTGCGCGAACCGGTCAAGTTCCCTGATACGATGTCACCTCATTTCAAGAGCTTCTTGGCGGGGCTGCTCACGAAAGATCCTAAAAAGCGACTGAGTTGGCCGGATATTCTGCACCACCCGTTTGTCGTGGAGACACCAGAAGAACTGAAGCGGAGACTGCAACTGGAGCAGGACTTTCGCCAGCTGCCTCGCTTTTTCAGCAGTGAGAACCATATCCCAGTCGAGCCGCAAGAACAATTGAACCCAAGTGTCGAGCGGCTTCGAAACTGTGGGGAGTGGAAGGCGTGCGATCCGGAAACAGGTCGCCAAGTCAATGACGATGCGGCGAATGAAGGAACCGAATCAGCTCATTCCAAACACGAGGAGCCACGCGACGCAAGCACGACACAAATGGCCGAGCCGAAACAAACGCAGACCGATATTGAAAAGGCTGCGGTGATGCATTTCGAGAGCAGCTACAGTCAGCTTCAAGACAGGCAAGGCCAAGAGGTGTTTGATTCCATGAGGTGGGAAGAAATGTGGAGTGCGTTTGTCAGTATTCCGGCCAATGCTGTCAGTTCTGATATTGCTGGTAAGGCTACGGCTGCGATGTCGACTCTGTACAAGTCACTGGTGACAACGATGAAGACACTCAACCAAGTCGAATCGCTGGACTCGATTCTGGCGACCCGTGATGCGACGCACCGATTCCTCTCAACCTTTTTGTCCCGTCAATTGTCTCGAGATCCAGTTACGACAGATCTTCTCTACCAAGCAGTCCGCGCGTGCACAATGTTTACAAACTTAGTGAATGCCGCTGGTGATGTCGATCGCACTCAGACATGCGACTACCGGAGCCTCTGCTCGAGTGATATTGCCACGATAACCACCCTCTTGAAGTCTCGGGGAGAAAACTTTGATGCTGGAGTGGGGCGGACGCTAAAATGGCTCGGCTCAATGCTCAATCGATCACGAAATTTAGCGGATTTATTGGAAGAAATCCTTCCTTCTGGTGTCATTGAAGCGCTTTGCAACCTACTCTCCAATTCAAGTGGGCAGCGATCACCCGGGGGGACATCGACGAAGAGTGCTCGAGATGTTGGGTTATATGCTGTTTTCGCTCTTGCAACGTTTGTTCAGCCAGACGGAAGTAGATGGGGACCGTTGCCACGATTCCCTGTCATGACGCTTTCTGATGAACACCACGATATTAGCAAAGAATCGGTTGACGTCCGCCATTTGTACAAATTGCGAGTCAAAATTCACGGAGAAGTGACCTCGCAACTGCTTCGCACTGGACTCAGTGAGTTGTTGTCGCTGCTGAACGACGAGTTGAACGTGAGACTTGCACGGCGCCAAGACGGCGAAGATGGCGACGAGTTGGAAGAGGACCCAGACCAGTCAACAATTTCATGCGTCGTGAAGATCTTAGTGCATGCTTGCCGCTCCTCGTCTCCCCTCTCGCGCAAAATCATCACAAGCAGAGTGAACGGGCGGCCGTCTGGTAATGAAGATGTCGTGGGTTTGTTTCTGACGCTTGTTGAATCTGGCATATTGTACGATGTCGAGATGTACTTCGTTATTGAGCTTCTCGTCGTTTTACTTCGCCGACAAGTGCTCTCCAAGCGTCAAGTCTGGCTCTGCGCCAAAGCTCTGTTCCCGATCTTTGTGACGTCGAATGACGTTGGCGTTCTGAGTCTCGTTTGCACATATTTCTCCGACGTGCTTGAAGGAGGCAATATGGATGCGTCTGCGCTCAGCCGCGAGGAGCAAACCAATGGCCTTGAGATCGGGGATAAAGAAGTCTGGGATCTTGTCCTCCATGGGATCATGCCAAAAGCGTGTATAGATGCGGTTCTTCGACTTTTTGAGCACAAAGAATTCGTTCAGATGCCAGTGCAGGACCAGGCTGAGCGACTTCAAACCCTCTCATGTTACAATGTTCGTGCCCAAGGTCTGGTTGATGCAGCTGTGGTTTTTCTTCTTCGAGTCGCATCAAAGGCATTGAACCAAGCATCCTCAGAGCCTACGCCAGATGATCGCGCTATGCATGTCTTCCTTGGTATCTTTGAGACTCCTTCCACATGGCGTCAACTACGACGATTCCTCGATGCGTGTGGAGACAATCTGATGTCCCCATGGGGCCTCTTTTGCTTCCTAAAGCTCATGCGTATGGTGCGAGAGATGCCCGCTACTGACTCATCCATCGAGCTTCACATGAATGAGCAGATTGTCCCTCAGCTGGTCAACCTGCTCCAAACAAGGCACATCGAGTGCTTGTTTCATTGGCCAGAGGTTGTCGGTGGAGGGAGCAATGCAGTCAAGGCGCTCATTCATGCTATCGTTAAAGTTCTCGGCATCCCATTCATGCACACACTGTCCGAAGATTTGCTCATCGCGACGCAGATGTCACTCTACGACTCCATGTGTGTACAGAAGTTGCTGACAGTGCTGCATTTTGTTTTCACTCGGACGGAGTACCGGTTGGACGCATCCGCTTTGGAACTGCCTATGAGTTTTGTGTCACGTCTGGTGACCAGCTCTGAGCACTTTGGAGACCAATTTGTTCAGGTCGATGGTGTCGAGATCATCAAAGCGTGCGGTATGCTGAGCGCCGGAAGCTCTGCGTCGTTAATCATTGATACATTGCTCATCATCAGCCAGTTGGCCCGCAATTCGCCCGCTAACTACAACTGCATTTTGGAGTCTGGCCTGCTGGAAGAGTTCAAGCATTTGGTGGACCACAGTGAAACCATGGTGCGTGCAAAGGCGTTAAACTGTGTCGGTAACTTGTGCCGGCACTCGACTCTTTTCTACGACCAGTTCTCGTCTCCAGGCTCAGGGAAGAAAGGATCTGCTTCAGTTCTCGAAGGAGTCATTAGCGGATTATCTGACGCAGATGGCTATGTCCGTCTATTCGCGTGTTTCGCCGTAGGCAATGCTGCCTTTCACAACAATCAGCTGTACAGTGCCCTCCGTCCTGCAATTGTGCCCCTTATCCAGAATCTGCGTGATGAAGATGAGAAAACTCGATCGAACGCAGCCGGGGCACTTGGAAACCTCGTTCGTAACTCGGACCAGCTGTGCAATGATATGTGTCGCTATCATGCACCACTCGAACTGTTTGATCTTGCGATGCATGATCCAAGCCCTTCGTCACGGAGAATCGTGCTTTTCTCACTGGGAAACTTCTGTGCCTACTCCGCCTGTGTCGATTCGATTCTTGAAGAAGCACCTGATTTCATGGCACATTTGGAAGACCTATACGACAAATGTGTTACCGATGAGGTGTCGAAGAGGAATATTCGACGAGTGATGATGAAGGTTGAAGCGTCGATGGGTACGACAAACGAAGTCGCTGCAGAGGAGTAGCTACGTCATGCAGCGGCAGCCTGGCAGCAACGCCGCGTCATCCTCTAGGGTAAGGAAAATGTGAATGCTGGTCAACCACTGCCTTCGTGAGGCTCGAGCTCGTTCTCTGGGTCAACGTCTCACACGTAGGACTATCAAACTCTCGTCGTGGTTGTGAAGATGCAGTACGAATTCCGCATTCAGTGTGTATGATGCTGTAGAACAGGTAAGACCATTCCAAGAAAGCTCAGTCTCGACGCTGGCCTTCTCTGCGGCTCACCAAACACCTGTCGCACCGAGAGCACAGAGGTTGCCGTCGCACTCCATGCAAACGTCTAAACGCCTATGATCGGCACGCATGAGCTGGTATCGACAGAGCTTGACGGTTTCTGCAAGCAATGCTTCTTCGGGTCAATCTGGCCGTAGATGGGAATACCAAAGCTACTGAATGCGTGGAAACTCTTCCGTCCACTCTATTCGTGTCCACTTTACGACAACCCGTCAACGCTGTTATGGAGAAATGGCTCTTCGTGTGTTGAACGTGAAGTTTGTCGTTCGGGGAGCTTCTTCCTCCTTCGGAAGATGTCTGGAAACATCAACGTCAGACACATTCTGGGGTGGCTGCGTTTCACTAGAAGACGGTATGATTGTGTAGTGTTCCGAAGTAAATGGAAATGGACTTGAACCAGGTTTTGGCATCCGGTCATCACGCGTATGACTGGCAGGCAGATCCATGATTGCTGTCGGCGTGGCGGCTATCGATGGCAACAACGAGCACGAACTCATTCTTCTTGCAAGGCCCTTGTCTCACTTTGTGAGACCAGGCATCCATTGCGACGGGGCCGTGAGCGTTGCTGGTCTTCTCCAATGAGAGTGCCGAAAGGCAAGCCTTGTAGTGCACGAGCTTCGAGAGCAACACAATTCACACTGGGTAAGTTCGCCTCATGGACTGTCCCGACTACAGTCGCATGTCTCCATCCGCGACACGTTGCGACAGTGTGTCCGTTGTTGCATCAGTCCAATACTCTTGCTTGACGTGCCTATGATTGGCACGGCCAAGTCCCTGTTCAATAGTGACGACGCCGAGTCCCAGACTCGACTTTCGCGCGACCGTCTGGTGCGACCAGAGTGGATGGCTGTGGCCTTCTTGTCCCTCCCTCTCACCTTCAAGACCCTTCACTCGAGACCTTGGGCCATCGCGCGCAGGCGAGATCTTCAGAAAAAACGGTCACCTTTTCTTTCATTCGAAAGCCATGGACCGACGGTTCGTCCCTTATCAAAGAAAGAGCGCGAAGAAGTGAGTGATGGATAGATGGGTACGATGAGACTCCATCCTCATGTGGCAATGATGGATAGGACGCCGGCGAAGACAAACACGACTAGCTTCAGTTGTGACGCGTGGGCCCCAGAAGAGGTGAGGCATGATTGGATTCATTTTCGGACATCAGACAGAGATCTAACATGTCATGTGCAGGACGAAATCTTGCGTCAAGCAGTTCACAAGCACGGAGGCAAGAAATGGAAAACCATCGCCACATTTTTTCAGCAGAAAACCCCGAGCCAATGCAACCAGCGGTGGAATGAACTTCAAAATCATGGAACAGCCGTAAAAAAGCCTTGGTGTCCAAGTGAGGACATGCGTATGCTTGAGCTCGTGAAGCTACATGGGCCAAGCAAGTGGGCAGTAATTGCTTCGTATCTTCCTGGTCGGAATGGAAAGCAATGCCGCGAGCGATGGCACAATCAACTCAATCCCGCAATCAAGAAGGGTCCGTGGACGCCGGAAGAAGATCAAATTATCATGGAAATGCAATCCAAGTATGGGAATCGCTGGGCGAAGATCACAGAGAAACTGCCAGGACGAACAGATAATGCTGTGAAGAACCATTGGCATTCGTCAATGAAGGCGAAAATCAAACGATCAAACTCGATCACGAGCAACGAAGACGTCCCAAGAACGACGAAGACCTCGTCACTTAAGATAGCAACCGACGCCCTATTGATGCATCATGGGCAGCTTGAGTACGGTATAAAGCCAGAGCCGACATTGCATTCTCCAGACTCAGTCTCGATGTGCCCAAGCCACCTTGAACCCTCGATGTGTGCGGACTACTCCATCTTTTCCCTTGATAGTTCCGTCGATGATGGAGAAGGGGAAGACGGGTTCGTTATGCCTCAAGACATGATCGATGAAGTCACGCAGATGATGTCAGCCAACGATGGGGATTCAAACAACGGTGACGGTGTTGAAGATCTTGTCGGTCTTCTCGATGAACTAGGGGACGCGAAGCTCGTCTTGTCAACAGATGTTCCAGAGACTGATCGCCGAAGCCTGCTTCATAACGCTGAAGGTGGTGGCTTTTTGGCTCAACACGAATGTCTGACTGATACCCCAAGCGAAGTAAGCGACGACGGTACTTACGAATCGGAGTACAATTTCTTGTTGAGTGAAGATGAAGCGGACGATCCTGAGCCCTCTCATCTTGATCTCGGCAACGAGGGCGTCGTCAGCGACGACTTGCTCGATGCTTTGAGTGGCATACCGGCGGATGCAAATGGTTGGAGTGACTCGAATGCGATGAGCCAAGACCCCGACGTTGCTGCTGTATCCTCGCTCCTTGAAACGACAACGCTTCCCCATCCAGAGCCGATGTTCATCCCTAATCAGGCTCTCAGTTCGATGGTGATTGGATGGAGTGCGCCACCACAGCATCATTCCATGCAGACGGAACCAGCTTGCATGGCGTCAATGGCGTCGTGTGGTTCCAAGGCAACCGAGACGTATGCACCATCGTACGGGTGCGCTGCATTCTTCCCGGCCTTCTCAGCGATGTCGGAGACTACCCCGCTATTGCCCCAGGGGTTGGACGTGCCACCGCGGTCGTCGACGCTCGACATGGACGAGCAACTGCTCGTCAGTGACTTGATGTAATCCGCCCTACTGGTGATGCGGTTGTCTGTGTATGTGCGTGCTTGTGTGTGAGGCGAAGCGAGGGGAGAGAGAGAGAAAGACATGAAGGAGCTGTCAGTATGGATATTGATGTGCGCAACGACGGCAAGACAGAGGGTTGTAGTGAGGAGGAAGCAATGCATAACGGGTCAAAGTGTAGCAATGAACATGGCGGATCGTACCATCCATCTCTCTGGTGTGCTGTAGCAGCCGCATAGTCCATAACGCGACGGCGCTTTCCACCGTCGTCCATGGTTGCCCCATGGTTTCCCTTCGTCATTGAAGTCAAGACAGTCTTGTATTCCAGTCCAGTACGATACTTGTCAAAGGTTAACTTAACTGACACCAGCAGAATGTATGTTATTATCTGCTTCGAATAGTGGCCGTGTCCATGATGGTCACGCCACTCGATCGAGTATCACACGAGGAGCTTCGATGATCGACCGCAAGTTCCAGCGCCCGCTGCATCTCTTCTCGTGGGTCGCATGCGGCGCCATGACCGTCAAGCTCGTGTTCTTCACGGAATACAACACGCGCCGACCGGGTCAGCCGCATGTGTTTACGGAGGTACGTCTGAGGAGACGCTGAAAACAGTAACCCGAAATGGAGCACTGACAACTTGGTTTGCTTCTTACTGGCTGTATGTAGCTCCAAGCGTACGCTGACAAGAAGCTCGACGAGTTCTTCGGAGTGCAGGGCATCGTAGAGCAGGCCAGTGGAGAGGACAAGGCGCAGGACGCCACGCCGGAGAAGCCAGTGGCATAGAACGCACTGAGACCCTGTGCGAGTACATGCACGAGCACTACACCACCAGCCTTGCACAAAAGACAGATATACCTATGGGAGATCAGTCTCGCCGTCTGTTCTACGCTAGCATCTTCGCTCATCTTCTTTCTACTGCGACATCGGTGGCTCGGACAGAGGTCCTTGATCTCCTGGTGCAGACGACGTGGAGCCAGGCGCGGGCTTGAACACAGCGAACTGAGGACGAGGTGGACGCTTGGCTGGCATCGTGCTTGCGCGCTGGCCATACATCGGACGACTTGGCGGCGCCATCATGGCTGCGAGAGGGTCCTTCTTCATCAGCGAACGTGGTGGAGGAGGCGCCATCAAGGCCGCCAGTGGATCGTTCGAAGCACTGGCCATGGAGCCAGGAGCCGAGTGGGTGCCTGGTGGACCCGACGGAGGCCCACCAGCACTCGACGATGGTGTACTGCCAGGCAGTGGACCCGTCGGTGGGGCACTAGGCATCGGTGGCTCCTCAGCCTGGGTCTCGCCAGGGAACACCCACCGCTTCTTCTCTTCATCGAAGTATGCCTCCATCTGCTCCCCTAGCTTCGCAACCTTTGCTTCGGGGTTCATCTTGGCCGCAATGAACGTAGAGAGACCAGAGAGCCATCCAGACGAAGAGCGGCTCGGTGGTGGCGTCTTCGAACGGACCGCCTTCTTGGACGTGTCCTTGAACTTCGGACTGGATGAGCCCTTGTCACTTCCTGGTCCGTCACTGGCACGTGGACTACGAGGACTCTTCGGCTTGGACGCCATGTCTGGAGCACGGCGTGCGTCATTCCCGAAGCTGCTCTTCCCAGCGTCGCCCGACAGATCCAACGATGGCTTCTGGAAGCCCGACGACGAGTTGGACAGTGGGGCCGCTGGTGGAGCAGACGACTGGAAACCAGATGGAGTCTGACAGCTTGGTGCTGGTGGCGCCCCGAAGCCGTTGCCACCATTTCCTGATAGAGGAGCTGGGTACTCAGGAGTCGGTTGGTACGGTGGAGCCGAGTTCCGACCCGAGTTTGGTGGGCGTGGCACGGCAAATGCAGCTGGCACAGCTGATGGTTGCGGAGGGTGTGGAGCCTGGTGAGATTGATGAGGCGGATGAGGTTGGTGACTGTAGGCCGGCGGCTGTGGCTGGGCACCGAACGGCGCACCTCCACGTCCACTGCTTGGTGCAGGAGCTGGTTGAGTTGGGTATCCGATTGCAGCCGCACTCGGGTATTCCGGAGACGAGTTTGCATTGTTGTTCGAGAGTGGTGCACCCTGGAACAAAGATCCACTCGAACTTGTTGGAGCCGCAGCCTGAGGTGGAGCATCATTGCCTTCAACAACACGGTTGACGATCTTGCCCATGATACTAAGAGCACTTCCCAATCCCCAGTTCTTGCCCTGCTTGGCATTGGCAGCGGCTGCCACAGTGTCGGCTCGGGCCTGTCCGAGATGCTGGCGCAGGCGATCGTCCAGCACGACAAGCTGGTTCTGCATGCCTTCCAAGTACATTGACGTACCAGGCTTCATAGTCGAGGTAATGGCTCGAATCAAAGTCAGCATCGAGTTGACATACTTGAAGGCCGTCTCTAACTTGCCATGGTCGGCGAGGATCATCGCATAGATTAGCTTGTATCCTTGGAATGGGATCATGTTCGTCGCTGCTGGATTGACCTTCTTCTGCACCCACTCATAGATCTCTGTACGCTGGACAGCTGAAGGCGACACGTAGAAACGAGCCTCCTCGGGAGCTCGGTGATCTGCCCCGAGCAGAGCGATCTTCGAGCTGGGTGACGGTGCTTCGACTGAGTTGCCAGCCAACAGGTAGCAGATGTGAGCAGCCACAACTGCGTTCGCCTCTTTCCATAAGCGATCGCCCAGTTCGATGAGGATCTTGTTGGTGTCCGCTGTCCGATTAGCCAGCAGCATTTGGACGTGGACGACCCATGACGAGAGGATCGCTGATGAGCTCTCCTCCTGGCCAGTGTGCATGAGCTTCTGTGGCTCGTGTACGCTCTTCTCCTGCTGGTCTGCGAACGTGAGGTACAGAGCTCTACATGGATCACCTGGAGAGTAATGCGACGTGAAGTACGCACAGAGGACACGCTTGTACTCGTCCTTGTCCGTGAAAGAAGCGATAAGCATCGCTTCAGGCCACATCTGTGCCTGGATGGCAACATCGACGGCTGCCTTGCGATCCCCCAAGAGAAGAAGTTCTCGGACACGACTTGCGTTCCGAACAGTAGCATCGGGATGCTGAAGTAAAAAAACATCAAGTCAGAGACTACGAAAGTAGAGCACAGTGCGGCACGTAGTCATACCGTAGGATACTGGACAGGCTTCGGTGTAGGGAAAGATGAAGGGTGATTCCTGCAACGAGAACATCGTCAGGGCTGCCACTCTACGGCCGTTTGTATCAATCATCGCTTACCTTCTGCGGCGTTGATCGCTTTCCTTGAGAAGCGACACGAGCTGCACCTCTGGGGAGCTGGGCTCATTCGGATTGGCCGACAGATCAGATCGCAGTTTACCATTACACTTGATCAGTACCTTCAAAATTCCCAGCAGTAGTCGTTCATCTTCTTCGAATGGTGAGGTACCAGACATCGCATTGATCTTGTCGTCCACGAATTGCCTGAGCGGACACATACACATGTCAGTGGTTTCTTGGATCACAAAGCATCGAGCCACGTACAGAATAGCGTCCTCGGCAACACCGTCATGCAATGGTCCGGGGAACTTGCTCAGCTCATCGAGGTCCTTGTTCTTCGGGTGCAAATGTTCCATTCGATACACGCCCACAGGTCCCTTACGGAGCTCGCCATGAGGGCCATTGTCGTACTGCATTGACCTATTAATCCACCAAAGCATGAACAATTATACCACAGTCCTCGCAAAAAAGATAGGCACTCACATTGGTGTACGAGGGCTGTTTCGGGCTCCAAACGCAGCACTGTTGAGTCGAAGCTTCTGCTTTGGGAACATCGTCACAACGTTGCCACCGAAGCCGAACGAGGCAAGGCATGACGGAACAACCATCGTGGGGTCCTTGTACTTGCTGGACGTGTGCACCGTCGCAGTCGCGTTGAACTGGGTGTTCGTCTCATAGTTCATGCCATACGACTGACCAGCCGTTGTAGTGTAATCATTGTAGGCTGGCTTTCCATCTGCATTTCCCATTGGCATTGGGCTTGTCTCGAAACGTGAGTGAGTGGGCTGATGATGTTGTACCGGCGGGCCTGGTGGGAAGCTCCCATGTGGAGATTCTTGATACTCGGACGTGGAGTACGATGCCTCATATTGCGTGCCCATCGCCTCCGAGCTGTGGCCAAACGATTGAGACGGCGATTTAGCCTCATGTTGTGGCGGTACAGGCTGGGGCGGATATGCTGCCGTGGCTTGTCCATCGGTGTATGATCCAGCAAACTCACTGGACTGGTGGCGACCAAACGCCGCTGTTTCGTAACCCGAGTACTCAGCATTACCGTAGTACTCGCTCTGAGTCTGGTATTCACCAGTTTGTTCATGGTGCGGCTGCGAGGAAAAAAATCCTGACGCGTCAGTACCGCCGTAGCCACCGAAAGCACCGGTGTCACCGCCTTCACCAAAGAATGCCGATGTATCCGACGGATACTCGTTTGAGGCGGCACCAAATTGATATGAAGCATCGCCATCAGTTCCTGGCTGAACTGGAAAAACACTAGTATCAGCGTCTCCAAATGGCGAGGCCTCAGGAGCTGGATACGTCTCGAACGAGGCGTTAGCATCGCCCATTGGCTGTGGTGGAAAAGCATTCACACTGGATTCTTCAAATGACGATGCTCCCTGCTCTTGGAATTGATCGGCTTTGTTGTGGCTCTCAGCATGCTTAGAAGCTGATTCTGTAAATGGATCACTGCTGTGTACAGGAGGAGCCGATGATGCGCGCGGGCTTGGCGGAGCAGGGATAGAGGTCGAGGTACTCAGTGAAGAGCCGAAATCTGGAGGAGGAGCGGAAGAGCTTCGGTTGAAAAAGTCGATCGTTTCACTTCCGAAGTGACTCTCGAAATGACTCGACGTTTCCTGCATCTGACGTTTTTCTACGTGGGACGACGAGCTGCTCGTTCCCCGTACATGCGATGTAGCGGAAGACGATCCCCACGAGTCACCCGTTGGTGGCTGCGAGAATGGGTCTGCATTCGCATGAGATGGCTCGAGGTGAGACGAACTCTCGGCAAACGCTGTTGTGAGAGTCTCGGACGTGACTTCTTCCACCGCTGCCATAACTTCTGTGCTTTCAACCGCCTGCGCACTCGTCTCATGCTGATGCACGTCCGTGGTCTCTGATTGAACTTGAGTGCTGCTGTAGGAGCTGAATGTGGTGTGCTCTGCTTCGGTCTGGTGGCTGTGAGCATGCCCCTCAGCGGTGTATGCATCATTCGAGTCGTTTGTCTGGGCATAGTCATGTTGGCCAAACCCGTGATCGCAATCTACAAAACCACTCTGACCAGACCCGCCGTCAGCATGTTCATGCTGGCTGAACTCGCTGTGTCTGTGCTCGCTCTGGCTGAAGTCCCCTTGGCTTTGTTCATTATGACCAAACTCGCCGTGGGCATACTCATTCTGGGCAAATTCCCCATGTGCGTACTCGCCTTGGGCAAACTCTCCTTGCCCATACTCACTGTGAGGGAACTGCTCTTGAGTGTAATCACCCTGGTCGAACAACTGAGCCTGGCCATACTCAGTCTGGTTGTACTCTGTCTGGTTGTACTCCGACTGGTTGTACTCCGAATGGTTATATTCAGCCTGGTCAAATGCTCCCTGCACCTGGGATCCCAGGTTCTCATCCGTGTTGACAGCGTCAGATGACTGGAATATGTCCGCAGCCGACGCCCCTCCACCGAAAAAGCTGCTCGCATCGCCTGCTGGAGCATTATCAAAACCACCATAGCTGCTGTGAGACTGGCTGCCAAAAACCGATTCAGCGGCTGGGCCAGAGCTGAACTCATTGGATCCTCCAAACGCATCAGGTGGTGGTGAATCGTATCCAAACTGAGCAGCAGGCTGTTCAAAGCCGTTTCCGAAAGCAGAATTCGAAGGCGCAGCACCAAAGAAGCCAGATGCTGACTGCGTTGGCTGCTATAAAGGCGACAATTAGTGAGCGAACCATTACGACGGCAATGATGTAGCACAGAACTCACCTGCTGGTATCCTCCAAAGCCAGGTACTGGCGATGCATTGGCAAACAGATCTCCGGCGTCGGCAATTGGTGGGTCAATTGGAGCTGAAGAAAGATGCGATGGTGGTGATGGTGCGGCACCAAATCCACCAAAACCGCTGGAAGGGGAAGCCTTTGGAGGTGACGAACCGAAGAGCGACGCAGCACTCGGAATGAACTCATCATGTTGGGCCACCGGTGGTACTTCAGGCGACGAATAGAGAGGCGCTGGGGATGAGGCAAAGGTAGAGCTCTCCCCACTGGCAGCAAATGGATTGACCTCCTCTGTCTCCTCGCTTGGGCCACTGAACGGAGTATCAGGTTCCTGTGTTTCTTTATATGCCATCTCTGAGCTCGTGTGGTGCGGTGCCTCTTCTTGAAGGTCCTCAACTGACCCCCATCCATCACGCGCAGGAGAAGTACCAAATGCGTCCGATGGCGAGGAGCCAAACACATTGTCAGCATCGGTGTGATCAAACTCGAGATCACTTGCTGATGGATGATCTTGTGAGGATGCAGCCCCGTAGGTAGCCGGCGTGCTGGAGCGAGATGGCACTGGTGAAGGAGCCTCCACAGTCTTCGACTCGTCCACTGATTCTGGGGACTCTAAACCTTCATTACCATGGGTGGCATGGAATGCATCCGAACTCGTCGCGCGATGATCGTGTCGAAGATCATGCCCGTAGCTTGGCGAGTCGTAGTGATGCTCAACTGAGTGTTCACCATATGTGAAGCCATCGTCATTATGATCAAAGCCAGTGCTGGCCACCTCATGTTCGAATAAAGCGCTTTTGGTTGACGAGACATCGAACTCGGAGGAATACGCACCACCTCCGCCAGCTCCAAAGGCACTAGACGCATCCGAGATATGATCGAATGGACCCACATCATCATTTGACCCTTCTGAACTCGACAGCGGCTCGGTCACTAGAGCTGTTCCTGCACTGGAGGAGCCAAAAGCGCTCCGAGTCTCAGACGCATAACCTCCATCGGAGTACGTGCCTTCACTAGCGTTGTCCGAGCCTCCGAATGTGGCTCCAGCAGACGACACCTCAGCGAACGAAGTCACCGAACCAGCTTCTGTCTCAGATGGAGTTCCGTGGTGGTCGTGATGATACGGACCGAACGTCAGCTCCGCTGCACCGAAAGAGGATGTGCCAAACGAGAGATCTGGCTTCGTGAAGGATACTCCAGTCTGGTCTTCCTCCGTCGCGACCGATTTCACCTCAACGTCTTGATCGTTGGTCTTCCAGCTGACCTGACGCTGGCTGGACTCGACCGTCGACGTGTTCTCGAACTCATTTTGTTCATGAGCGTGATGCACGTGTGAAGTGTCTTTCACTGTGTCGACGACTTCGCCTTCCTCAGTTGTGTGGTGGTGGTGGTTCAACTCACCGTTCTGATGATACTCTTCATTCGCAGTGTTCTCTGCGTACGCTTCGTTGCTCGCGTAACCGAAGTACGCTTCACTTGGGTGGTCATATGTTGCATTTGCTCCATCGTATGAAGCCTCGTACACTTGATGCTGCTCGTCTCCACTCACGTTTTGACCAGTCGTGTGATGACAGTCGACCTGGGAATACGAGTCGTGTGGGACTTGATCTTCGTTGTAATTGTAGTCCTCATGATGGTATGTCGACTGATCTAAGTGGTGCTCGGTAGCGTGCTCGTAGCTCTGCTCATACGACTGCTCCTGCGTCTCGGCATGACTGTCGTAGTGCGAGTGCTCATGGGCATACGAGTCTTGATACATGAACTCATTGTGCTGGGACTGATCAGCCTGTCCAAAAAATCCGCTTGCATCCGAGACATTGGTCAACAGGTCACCAGAGTGCGTAGCCTCCGCAGTGTCGGCGTCACTAACTGGCACACCGTCTGCTGGTGGCTCTTGGACGTCGTGCTGATAGACCTCGTGGCTATGCAAACGCTCGTGATGGCCGAACTCGGTCTGGAGGAACTGCTCACCAGTTTGCTCAAAGAAACCACTCGCGTCGGATGAGCTGGCAACCACCTCACTACACTCTTCTGTCGTGCTCACTGGCACCGCATTGTCGAGCTCGTTCACTGCCTCACTCTCTTCAATCACATGAGGGGTCTCAACTGAAGTTACAACCACCTCCTCGACTGTCGTTGACACTCCAAACTCCGTTGTTGTCGTCACAACACTCGTGGTAGTTGTGACTTCAACGCTTGTTGTTTCAAGGGTCTCGTGCGTCTGAGACTCTTCAGTCACGGCATCAGACTCGTCGTGTGTTGCGCTTTCGTCCACATTGTTTGAGTCGTCGTGTTCAGACCAATCATCATCCCATTCTGACTGTTCGAGCGTCGTTTCCGTCACAGAGGCTTCCACCTCGACCTCGCTGTAGCTAAACTCGGTCGTCTGGACTTGCTCCTGAACGGCAGTCTCGACCACATGTTGTCCGAGTGAATGCGCCTGGACCTCTGATAGCGGTGCCTCGACAGAGGCGATCTGCTCAGCATTAGACTCGGCTTCCGAGGTCTGAGGTAGTTGTGATTGAGCCGGTTCTTCGTCGCTAAACAGCGCACCTTCCTCGTCCCCCCAGAATCCACCTGCTCCGGCTGATGTAGGCGACAACACAGCAGCCAGTTCCGTGGGCGCAGCCTGCGTCGTCGGTGCCGGTGGCGCTTCATCTCCAGCCTCTTCCACTGTGGCAGCAAAGGGGCCTGATGTTTCAATAGCAACAGGCAGCTGCTCTGATAAAGTCGTCTCCGTCTCGGCGATGTCGTCACCCCATCCATCGTCATTCCATTCGCTCTCTTCTGCTTCGCCTGCATCGGCAGCGTAGTCAAATTCCGCAGTCGACAGAGCAGCAGGCACTGGTTCTGGCGCAGGAGGCTGCTCCGATGGCGTTGGCTGCTCATGCGTCACAACCGTCTCCTGCGAAACCTCTGTCTTCGTAATGATCGTCGTTTCCGCGGCAGCCTCATCGTCCCATCCGAAATCGTCGTCGTCATCCTGAAACGGCTTCTTGGCCACCTCGGTTCCAGATGCCGGTGAGAGGATCCCTGACGGTGAGTCGACACCCCAGTCGTCTTCGCCAGCCGCCAGGTCCGTGTCGTCCATCGAGAAGAGCTGTCCGACTGGCTTCGATGCCGAGTGTGGCGCCGATGAGGTAGTGATGCTACTTGCATTGGCAGTCGCACTGAAGAGAGACGTCGTCGTGGTCGTGGTGGCGCTCGTCACAGGCGACGGTGACGGCGACGGCGTCAAGCTCAAAGTCGACCGTGGCGCTTGCTCTACGCCAAGCGATGCCATCGAGAAGAACTCATTGCTCGATGCCTCGGCCGCTGAGGCAATGATGGAGCCCGCTGGCTTCTGTCGTAGACGTGTGTTCTCCGCACTTGATGGCCGTGGTTTACTCTCCGTCTTCGTCACCGTGCGTCCAAACGCTGAGAACGTCGCTGTGCGTGGCTGTGCGCGGCTAGTAGACGCATTCGTCGTGTTTGAGAACGTCGTTGAGCGGTATGTCGAGGAGCCGAAGCCAAAGCGTGACGCCGTAGCCGCAGTCGGCTGCGCACGGAACGTGTTGGCTCCCCCCGTTGGCGGCGGGCCCGTGGGCGGTGCACCGAGCCGCGAGCTGCGCGATGCTACTGGGCGCTCGTCCGCCATGTCGCTGTGTCACGCGCACCTTCCCTTCTCCGTCGCCGGCCGCGTGGCGCTGATGTCACCACGCTCGTGATCGCGTGCCGTTATCCCGCCGGCGTTCCGCGTGGGCGGATACCGCATCGATACCAGTTGAAGGGCAGCTCAGAACCGGTATTTACTCTGAGTTTGGCCACTGAGTCTGAGTTCTTGGGGATTGATTTTTTACGATCGTCAAAACGTAATTACGTAGATTTGTGACACACACGTGTCTACGGCGCTGTTCGGAGTTCTCAAAACACGGTGCAAAGCCGGTCAGCTCGTCCTCGCGAGCGGCACCATGGAGAAAAACTCACCGTGCCACGAGGCTCAGACGAGGAGCTCTTCCTGATTCGCAGGCGGACGGACGGCCGAGCCAGCGCACACACACACACACGCAGCGACACCCGCGCGCGCACGCACGTGAAGAAGCAGCGCCGCGACAAGCAAGTGGGGCGCTAGTATTAATAGAGGAACACCGAGAGGCGACAAACACCTCGCGGAATCTCAGAACCATGCCAGTCGAAGTGCAGCGCAAGTTGACGGTGCTGGGCTACCCGGGCGTAGGCAAGTCATCGCTCACGACGTGCTTTGTGGAAAACCGCTTCGTGGAGAACTATGATCCTACCATTGAGAACACGTTTCACAAGACTATCCGCTTCCGAAATGCACACTTCATCACGGATATTGTCGACACCGCCGGTATGGTGAGTATTATTGGTATCGGATGGATGTCGGTTGTTTGAGATCTCTAATAGAATTGTGACGCTAGGATGAATATTCAAACTTTTCACAGGCGGCCTCAGTTGGTGTACATGGCTACGTGCTGGTGTACTCGATTGGCTCGCGCACGTCGTTCGACAAGCTCAAGCTAATCAACGAAAAACTTCTCAATATGCTTGGCTCCAAGCCACCTCGCGTGCTTGTCGGTAGCATGTCGGACCTGGATAACAGCAGGTATGAT
>KE463894.1:6019-22864 GCA_000387445.2 Pythium aphanidermatum DAOM BR444 | reverse complement strand
GATCTCGGTGTTGTGTACCGTGACCTCAAGCCAGAGAACATCCTGTTTGACCACATGGGCCACGTGCTGCTTGCTGACTTTGGTCTTGCCAAGGAAGGTATCACGGACGGTGCCGAAGGTACGAACTCGATGTGTGGGACGCCGGAGTACCTGCCTCCAGAGATCTTGGACCGCACCGGTCACGGCACAGCTGTCGACTGGTGGGCTCTTGGTATGGTGCTGTACGAGATGCTTACGGGCCTGCCGCCATGGTACACACGCAACCGCCAGAAGCTCTTCGACCGCGTGCGCAACGCTCCACTGACTTTCCCAGATGAGGTTAACCCAGCGGCACGTGACCTCATCACCGGTCTGCTCGACAGAAACCCTGTGGAACGTCTTGGCAGCCGCAGTGCCGATGACGTCAAGAACCACGAGTTCTTCAGCGACATCAACTGGCAGGACTTGTACGACCGCAAGATTCGTCCACCATTCAACCCATGCCCAGACTTGGCAAACCCCGAAGAGGCACCCAACTTCGAGGACGAGTTCAAGAATATGAACATCAACAGTGTGGAAGGTCCATCGAACATGGGCTCCCTGTCGAACGCGTCCCGACCATCCATGACGTTCCAGGGCTTCACTTACAACACGCCGAACGATCTCAAGTCAATGGGGGGCTCCGTGGGCCGCAGCTAGACTTTGTGTCGCTCTCCAGACCTGGCCGGCCAAGTCGATCAAGCTGAGCGGCGTATATCTCCAATTTCTAACTTCTCCCACCCGCAGTTCATTCCCCTTATAAATCACCGTATCGCCGCCCTGCCTGTCGCCAAGCTTTTCGAACGAAGAATCGTCGAGTGTGACCGAGCCACTTTACTTGTATACCTGGGCTTAGTGCTGTGCTTCCAAGAATGCAGTTTCCCTAATTCAAAAATCAAAAACCTTAAAACATAATCTCGGGTTGGATTGATCATCTAGCTAGGGTAGAAGTACTACATGGTACCCTCGCTACTCGTCATCAGCCGAGCGAATCGGTGGGATCCGTTTTGCCTTGACTAGGTTCCGGTACTTGTCTTTGATATCCACGTTGCTGCGATTCCGGAGGGCTTCGCCGTACACATCCTTGATCATTTTCCAGTTTCCACCAAAGCGCTTGACGCCCTTGACAACCGCATCAACCTCGGCGTCAGACCAGAACTTTCGCGCACGACGACGCTTGGCATTTGCTGCAGGGAATTCCTGGGCATAATCGATCAACTCATCATCGTCAATGTCTTCAACATCATCTTCATGTGGACGCTTCGGTGCCGGGCGCGGGTGTGGACGCTGTCTTGTCGGTGCCGGACGACTAGTGTGAGAACTCACCTGCTCGGAACGTTCGCGTTCTGGTTCCACACGTGTTTCTTCGTGCCGCTCCTCTACATTATCCTCCCGTGCACGGTGTGGCTTCTGCGCTTTCTTAGCGCGACCAGGTGACTTTTGCGTTGGCTTGTTCTGGCGGACAACGTCATCCATCGCAGACGCTTCTTCTGACGATCCGTCCGAGTCGTTTCCCGGAGTGGCGATAGGAAGCCGAGCAGACCAGACACGGTCTTCGCTATCAAGCGGCGGTGTCTCCCCAACCACGTCACTTCCCACGGGTTGGTGGTGCACGGAATGCGCGAGGCTATCGCGTCGACTCTCGATGAGAGGCTCCGTCGTGAGCCCTTGCACCAGCACCCCATCGGCAAAGTCGCGCCACTCGGCACTGCTTCCGGTGTACTTTGCCTGCAATACCTGACGAGGAATAACGACGCTTTACAAGGCGGAAATGCCATGAGTATGAGGATAAACTATCTCCATCACTTGAGGTGCACAAAACAGCATACCGCTTCTCTGATGTGGCTTGGGTTGGGATGAGTCGTTCAATTTCGGTCTCACCGAAGGTCTCATCCTCCAGTCTGTGGAGCACACGCTTCATGTCACGACGGAAAACGACGTCTGACAAGCGGTGTTGGTCTCGGAACGCGTCCCAAGCGGCCTACATCATTGGCACAGCCGATTGAGCCCACTATCTCGCAGTCAGGAGGAAGATCGAGGCTCTCTCTCACCTTAGGGTTCTCTTGATCAAAAATTCCCTTGAATGCTACCAAAAAGGCGCCAAGTGTAGATCGATCATCATCTCTACGATAGCCGTTCAACCACGGATCAAACCACACTGAGTGCAAGACGAGCACCAAGTCGTACGCACTTGAAAAGCTTCTTGTTGACCAACTTGCACGTCGAGTAAATGTTCTCCGTGTGGCACAACACGTCACTCTCGAGCTTGAACACTTCCGCATCATAGCCCTCTACGGCTGCTGCAAATCGCTCCACAATGATATGAAACATCAGCTTGGACGCGAAGAGTTCACGGCACGCGAGCAGCGGGATGCGCGTGAACTGCCATCGACGAGAAAGGGATCAGTCGACACTTAAATGACACGACCAGTCACCCTTAAACATGCGCACCAACTGCAGCACACGCTCAAACACGAACACGTAGTTGACCGCACTACCTTCCAGCAGCTCGGCGCGCAGCACCGCGAAGAGCGCGCGCCACCGCGCCGCGTGGTTCTCGTCCATCGTCCATCCGAGATGCTGCATCGACTTGACGACCGCTACAGACGCCCACAAACACGCGCAACCACGTCCCATCAGCCACAGCATCTCCAACATAACACACTCAACAACGCACGCACCGTCATACTCATCCAAGCCGCCATGGCGCGCCAGGAACTCGGCCACGGCCGCGAACGCCTCGCGCATCTTCGTCTCGAGTCAAACCCTAGGGTCTGGCGGGGGTCAAACCCTACCACGGTTTTGTTACCTATCGGTTCGTAACTTCGCCGTTCTCATTCCGCGACCTTCGTGCAACATTCCGTACCTGATATTAGTCCCCCCGTCACCTTGAAAGTCAGGGCTCCAGGCCACGCGCTCGGGTGGCGGAAGAAGCGACGGCGACGCGAGGAGGAGACGACAGAACGAGAGCGAGAGCGATGGCAGAGACGCAGGAAATGGACGTGGACGCTGAGGGCTTCACAGTCGAGGTCGGCGCGCGGGTGCTGGTCTACTCCAAGTACGCGGGGGTGCGTCTGGATACTTTTTTTTCTGCTGCTCTCCAAAATGAAGAACTCACTTACATACACCGACGGTCTGTAGACGATCCGCTACGTGCCAGAGCGCCGCAGCGCCACGATTGGCGTGGAACTGGATCGTGCGGCGGGTGAGAATGACGGCACCGTGGACGGCATGAGCTACTTTGCGTGCAAGCCCAATCACGGCATCTTTGTGCGCGAGGAGAACCTGAGTGTGCGTGGTGCTGCAGTGCACGTGGTGGCGTGGATGGACGATGAGTAGCCGACTGACGTAGCGATGATGTATGTAGCGCTTCTCACCAGAAGATGCGGCCGCGTGCGCTATTCAGAGTGCTTGGCGCAAGTTCCGTGCAGTGCAGAAGGTGAGACAGTCGCGCAGGTGGTGGTTGTGGTGATTGGACGGGTGAAAAGCTCACTCACGTGTGGTGATGGCGTTCGTCATAGTTCCGTACGACAGTGTTCTCGTTTGCGTGGAACCTGTTGGACAACAACCAGGAGCAGCTCAACTTGAAGCGCTCGGAGAAGTTCAAGTCGGCTGAGCACACGCTCGCCAAACTGTCCAGCCGCAAGGTAAGCCATCTACTCATGTTGACGACGGGGAACGGTACTGACGGCGATTGCATGGGGCGTTTAGCAGCTCCTTCGCACGGTCTCGGAGATCCAGATCGCGAGCATCGATGTTGGCCCTGACTACACCGGACCGCGCTTGGCTTGGCCACTCAAGCTCGCCAATGTGCTGGAGATGCTGGAGCATTTCAAGAAGGGCGATGTGCTGCACCACAAGTACGTTCTCGAAGTCCTGAAAGAGAGTATTCGCATCTTGGCTCCACTGCCAACTCTGCAAGAAATCAACCTAAAGGAAGGCGAAAAACTCACAGTCGTGGGCGATCTGCACGGTCAACTGCAGGATCTGTTCTCGATCTTCTCGATCAATGGCCTTCCGACGACCACGAACAAGTACCTCTTCAACGGCGACTTTGTGGATCGTGGTCTTTACGGCACAGAAGTCGTCATGACGTTGCTGTGCTTCAAGTTGCTGTATCCTGACGCTGTGTTCCTCAACCGCGGCAACCACGAGTCACGTAACCAGAACTCGTGGATGGGCTTCGAGGACGAAATCTACACCAAGTACGCGGGTGTCCTGGAGAACGACCCAGAGCGTCCCTCGCACATCTTCGAGCGCTTCCAGACGCTCTTTGAGAGCCTGCCGCTTTGTGCCGTGCTTCAACAGAAGATCTTTGTCGTTCATGGTGGTCTCTTCTCGCGAGATAATGTGACGCTCGCACACCTCAAAGCAATCGCTCGCAAGCGTGAACCTCCACTTCATCAGACAGGTTTTGAAGACAAGATCTACGAGGACATGTTGTGGAGTGACCCACGTCCTATCTCGACCCGCCAGCCATCTGAGCGTGGTGCGGGTGTCGAGTTTGGTGTCGAAGTGACGAATAACTTCTGCTTGGTGAACCGCATCGCTCTCGTTATCCGTTCGCATGAGTGTGTGCCTGAAGGCTTCGAGATCCTACACGGCGGTCGCTTGATTACTCTCTTCTCGGCCTCTCGATACTGCGGTACACAGATGAACAAGGGCGCATTCCTCACGCTTGGACCAGATCTGCAACCTGAAATCCAGCAGTTCTACGCGCATGCGATTGATGAAAGCAACTTCAAGGTCTCGGAGATGCAGGAGGCACTCGAGGACGACACGTTGCGCATGATTGCAGAGCGCATCTGTGACCACCGTGCATCGCTGTTCTGGTACTTCACACAGCACGACCAGGAGCACAATGGTTTTGTGTCGCGTCTCGTGTGGGTCGATGCCCTCAAGTCGGTGCTCCAATTGGATCTGCCATTCTTGCTCTACCAGTCCAAGCTTGCTGATGCGGATGAGAAGACTGGCATGATCAACTACTCGCGTTTCCTGGCCCGTTACCGTATTGAGAATGATGTCGTGGACCAGAGCGGCTGGCAGGAAAGCGTCATCTCAATGATCTGCAAGAAGCTTTACCGCGCCATGGGTGCTGGTAACCTCGAGCAGGCGTTCAAAGTTTTCGATGCCGACTCAAATGGCTTCATCGAATACGAGGAGTTTATGTCGACGCTCAAGAAGATGGACACTGGTCTCTCGGACCAGCAGATCTTCGAGCTCATGCGAACTGCCGATACCAACGACGATGGCCGCATCGATTTCAGCGAGTTTGCGTCGCGTTTCGAAGTCATCTTCACGGATCTGCGTCAGACGCCATCGAGCCCACGGTCGGCTTCAGCGAGTATGGCAGACCTTGCCTCGATGCCATCATCTCCGGTGGGTCCAACCCCCGACATGCCTCCGCCAAGCCCATCTTCGATGACAGGCGAGTCGAGTGTGCAGCGTGCGGCTGGCACCGGCGGTCTGCTTCGTCGCTACTCAAGCCGCGACGACCACGGCTTCGGTCCGAAGCCTGCAAGCCACGTGGATGCCGAGACCATGGAGGCACTGCTGAAGATCGGCAAGTCGCTGTTTGCGCGCGAAGGCTCGCTTCACTACCACTTTTTCCACTTTGATACGAACCAGGACGGTGTGCT
The DNA here is from genome assembly GCA_000387445.2 of Pythium aphanidermatum DAOM BR444. NCBI lineage: Eukaryota > Oomycota > Peronosporomycetes > Pythiales > Pythiaceae > Pythium > Pythium aphanidermatum. The sequence goes on along the minus strand of KE463894.1, from coordinate 17,207 downwards.
GCAACGTGGTGAATTTGAAAATGCTGTCAAGCAACTGGGTTTCGACTTCGAACCGGACCTCATGGACCGCGTGATGGCGGCCGTGGACTTGGACGGTGGCAATTCGATTGACTACAAGGAATTCGTGACGGCGTTCGGCATTCAAGATGCAAAGGAGCGCGAGACTTTGGAGAAGGGCGACTCGCTCACGTGGCAGCACGCCGTGCTCCAACAGGTCTCGAACGTGTTTTACCAGCACCGCATCCACATTCGCAATGCCTTCCGTATGTTCGACAAGACTAACACGGGTTTCATCAGCAAGGACGAATTCCGCGCCGGTATGGCGGCCTTCAACGCTGTTCTCAATTCGCCATTGACGGAAGAGCAGATCGAGGCGCTGCTGGCACATCTCGACAGCAACAAGGACGGTGTCGTAAGCTACAAGGAGTTCTTCGACGGCTTCCGAGTTGTTGATGTGCGAATAGCCGATAACGAAAGCACTAGCGACAGCACAGCTGCGACGGCCGTGTAACGCTAGACAAGAGCAGTGGCGGAGAGCGAGAACGACAGCAGTATCGGTGCGTTAATGTGTTTTGCTCGTTTTTTGTGAGATACGAACGCTCAAACACGATTAAGATCGCGTAAAACGGACTTCAATTGCCACGTTTCGCATTTTTTAATCTTGTTTTCGTTGTTGCTACGCTCCCTGTTTCACGAGTGCCGTGTTAATATGGCTCACGAATGTCTGTAGCCAGCGTCGACGGCGAGCTGTCGCATATACAATCAGTGTGCGACCGATCGTGGTGGAGATCTCCGCCTGGGGCTCTTCGCTCGCATCATCGTATCGACAACTGACAACCTCAGAGGAAAATTCAGCCTCTACACCTGGTAAGTTGAGTGGGAAGTAGCTGATGATGTTGTCAGCAAAGACAAAATACCGACGGGATGGTGTCTTGCGCCACCACGACGTTTGCACCGACAACCAGATGGAGACTGCTTGCTGCGATGCAACGATCTCTCGAGTGTACACTGGCGGCGCTATCAAGCACCGAACACGCTCATCGGGGGCTTGGAGCTCGTGCGGAGCGTCGTGACCATGGAACGTGAGGTTTTCTCGCCGAATCTCCGTGTCGGAGGTGCGGGCAACTTGTGTCACTCGTAGCACCAGCTGGAGGACGTCAAGCCATGCGTCGAAAGCCTCGTTCTGCTTCTCTGTCGGCACCATTAAGAGCTGCAAATCGCCATAATCGGTGACCAAAAGCGTCTTGTTGCGGTCCAGAACGAGCTCCACGCTCAGGACGACGTGCTGCTGAACGACACAGCCACCATGCGCGTCGTTCTCGGTGTCGTAGAGCGACAACACGAGCTCCTGCAACACACCAAACCGGCGCACAAACCGCGGCTTCTTCCGTCGACGCTGCGGCAGACGCGTCACATCTGCAATGTAGAGCCATCCGCTATGCGTTGCCTTCTCGTCTGCACGCTGGGGCTGCCACGATGCCGATGCATCGTCACCCCATTCTGCTGCGTAGCTACTCGCGTAGCTCCTCGCTCGAATGCCCATAACTGCGACGAGCGCGTCTACAACTGCTTCTACTCCAACGCCTTGATCTGACTGTACCAATCGCGCCCATCAGTCTCCCCGTGGTTATGTATGACGCGCGCAATCGTGTGCAATGTCCTTCCATTCTGGATGCGTCTTGGGGTCGAAGCGTCATCATTCCTTTGGGGTTAACTCAATCGAGACCTTGAAGCGGTAAGTTTCCATTCGTGCAGTAGTGACTAAGTACGCGTCGTACTTAGTGAGGTAATTGTGGCGTGAGCACTTGCACCCACACCAGACTTGGATATGCGCATCGCGTAGAACGGGCTGCTCTTCTGTGGACGCCAAGGACGAGGAAACCATGGATCTCTACAGCCTGCGCGTGAAGGACCTCACAGAGATGTGCAAGAAGCTTGGTATGTGTGCGGTGCGGGATCCGCAGTCGTCACTGGGGCGTTGGGAGCGCGGCTGACCGGAAGCAATTTTCACCAAACAGGTATCAAGACTGGTGGCCGCAAGGCAGAGATTGTGGAGCGTATTCAGAGCCACCCATCGTACCAGAAGGAAGCTCAAGCAGCCAATGGACGCCATGTGTCAACATCCAGCAGCAAACGCCACGCGTCGGGCGATGTGAGTGTCCAAAGGGATTGAGGACGGGCAAGACACTGACAAAAGCGGTGCTGCAGCTCATGGACGCGTCACACAGTGCAAAGAAACCAAAGAAGCAGGAGAAAGAAAGCCACGCTGCTATCAATAAGCTCTTCGACGAGTTTCATGGTGCGTGGAAGCGGAACAGAGACGAAAGAAAGGTGACAGAACGACTGATGTAGCGGATGGATGTAGACCCGGAGGATGAGGATGCCATCACGGACGATGGCATTGAAGCGCTATGCACGGCGCTGGGCATCGATACACAGGACCCAGTGGTGCTGGCATTGAGCTGGCAGATGGAAGCCGAGCGTATGTGCGTGTTCACACGTGAGGAGTTCGTCCGAGGCCTCGAAAAACTGCGGTGCTGTAGCATCGAAGACCTCAAGAAGAAGATCCCGATGCTGCGGAATATGCTTACAAACCGCGAAGACTTTACCAGTATTTATTCCGTGCGTGCAGTTGATAGAAGGCCACATGGGAACTGCGTCGAACTGATGCTTGTGTGTATGTGCAGTATTCATTCGGGTTCGCCAAGGAGCCTGACCAAAAGAGCCTACAGCAAGAGATCGCATTGGCTTTGTGGGAGATTTTGCTGCCCAATTACTTCCCTTTGCTGTCGCCATGGCTTCGTTTCGTCAAGGCACACTGCAGAAACTCGATCTCGAAGGATCTGTGGATGCAAGTGCTCGAATTTGGCCACCAGGTCAAGCCCGACCTCAGCAACTTCGACGAAAACAGCGCGTGGCCTGTACTGATCGATGACTTTGTCTCGCATCTACAGGAGCGAATCGCCAAGGTTGGACTGGAAGCAGCGCTGAAAGAAGGTAATGATGGCGACGCGGTCATGGAGGACGCGTAAAGCACGAGCGACAATGAGTTGCGAAAGAAATACACGAGGGGATGAGATGACTTGATTTGACCCTGACGCACTTTCATCTTAGGTCGACTGCCAAACCACGACGCCTATGATGAGCACGAGGATTGTGGCGACGACTCGGTGAGTGTGGGCAAATGAGCAGATCGTAGTGCCGTTGAGAGCATGCTTATTGTACATATTGTCCTTGCCACATGGACACACAGCATCGATCCCTTTGGCACCTTCCTTTGCACACGCTTCTTGAGCCTCGTCCATTGCCTTCTTGGCAGCTGCAGTACCATACTGTATGTACTGTTTGTAGCTCTGGAAGCAACAGCCCATGTCGTTCACGATGTCGGAGCACAAGTCGTACTTGGTACCAGCATTGGATACCAGAGTGGCAATCATGGGAACTAGAGTAGAAGGCGATTAGTCGTGTTCATATTTCAAACCAGAGAAGCGTAGCACGTACTGCAATACTTCCCATCGGCAGTCGTCTGACAGGCAATTTGATAGGCCGCAGCTTGAAGGGTAGCACTCGCTGTTTCGTCGCTATCCGACGTGACAAAGCAGTCGTTGTCCAGGAGCACCTTGTACTTCATGTTTAGCGTGTCGTAGCAGGCGTTGTCACATAAGGCTTGTTGAGCCTCTTCCGAACGATAGTTCAAAACGTTGGCTTGCATGAGCTTTTTGCAAGCATTGGCCAAGAGGACTCCGCCTTCCACGCCGTTGCTCGCTTGATCTTCGTTGACTACAAGTGCTCGGATTTCACGCTCAACTTGAACACAGATTGCCGAGTCCTGCGGATAATATAAAAATGAGGCGAAATCTGAAGCGCGTTGAAATCTTTTGAACGTACATTGTTGGTGCCCAGTCCGTTGGCCCCAGCGACTCGCCAATACCCGAGAACACAGAGTACTGTAAGCCAATAAATCGCGGTACAGCGTTGCATTGGTCGACCCATGGGCATGATGGTGCGCGATACTGATGTATTACCTGTCAAACTCTTCAGGCCAGTCACGGCTATAATTAATCAAAAGGTGAGGGGGGGGGGGAATGGTGTGCCTCAACTCAACTCAAACATGAACGATATCACTCATCATGGACGGCATGACCACCTTGACTTCTCCTCGGTTGTCACCACATGGAAACATAACCAGTCAGTCGTATAAAGTCTCTGCACGATCAAAGAAATCCTTATCATCCTCACCTCACAATCCAGGACAATCACCTCGACCCCCGCCTGCTCGTTTGAGCTCACGCCCTCAAGGCATCGTTTACACACCACGCACCAGATCATGTGATGCGTTTCGGTCCCTTGGTGTTTTGGAAGAGATCGTACGCATTGAAAGCTCCATCAAAAAGTGCACCATGACTCCGGAAGAAGCCTTTTCGTTACTTCAGCGGATCGTACCACAGATCCAAAGCGAGTACCTTTCCGGCATAATGCACCAAGAGCTACTTGACGGACTTCGAGCAGCATGTTGGCGATCATTTTCGAACTCTCCAAACCCAACCGCACGACTATCATGGCGTTCAAACCAGCAGAACGGGGACGACATTACCTCATCACCACTGCGCTATTCGCAACTTTACGATGGAATCATGGAAAGCGTTCGCGAGAAACAGGCATCGATTGCGAGCCTTGAGATAAGCATTCGCGAGACTGCCGCCCATGCAAATGAACTCCCGAATCAGATCAAGCTACGTGAGCACGAGATCGACAAGACGATTGCCTCATTCGTCGCTTTGGCAGCTACGTCCCTTGACTGCGCCATCCAACGCGACCGTGAGGAATTCGGAAAGAACCTGATCAAGCCAAGTATTGATAACACAGTCCTCGCTCAAAAGGTGAGAGAACGCATCGCGACTCTGCGCCGACGGAAAGAGCTTCGAACATGGGCATGTGACGAACTGCGAGGGTTGATCAATGACCACATGACCCGAGCCAGCGAACTGAAGAAAGAGATTACTGTCACACTAAGCGAAGTGAAAAAGGAAGAACTTGCACACAAGGTGAAAGCCAAGCGTATGGAGGAGGCAATGATAGGAATGGCAGGCTCGTCTCCCACGGGTCGAAAAAACTCGATGTCTGGCGTCGTAGCGACAAAAATGATGGTGAACGGCGGGCTCGCGGCTGTCGCGACAGCTGCAAACCTGCAGACACCTCCAGTTTCGACAATCCCACTGAGTGATCGTTTGGCAATGGCACTAGAGCGTCGAGAATCGCTGCAGGACGAGATCGTAAAACGTCAAAATGAGGTACGGCGTCGAACCGAAGAAATCTTTGATGTTCGAAATGAAGTGAAGAAGCTTCAGGCAAAAAAGGCAGACATCGAGGCACAGACAGAAGCACTTGAGGTCGACATGGTGCACACACAGAGATCCTGCACGCCGCGACCAGACTGGGAAGAGCTGCAGCGCGCGGTGACAGTGACAACAGCAGTTGATCGATTGAGCAAGAATGCGAGAATGAGTTTGCACTCGAGAGATCGGAAAAACGTGCGAGGTGTAGGCAGTCAGCCTGATGATGAGGAAGAAGAGTCCGTGGCCCGAAAACTTCAGGCCATCTTGACAAACTCGTGGACTACAATAGAGAAAGTTGACGCGTTAGCAGGAGAACTCGTTCGGATTCGAGAAAAATATCACGGTGGAGAGGAGATCGTCGCTGAAAGAGCTAGACTCGATCAATTGCACAGAGAAATTGAGAGAACTCTTGAGCAACTGTCAAATGTGCGATCGTCATCATCGCGTGGAGGAACAGCAGCTCGAGGAGCTGGGATAGCGTAGAAAAAAGGTGTATTAATGAGGAATACGAGACGACATAGAGTAATCTACCCATGCTCGGTACTTGAGTCTTCACCAAACAGCACATGAAATGAATAGACACCTGTTATAGTTTGCTGCGTGGAACGCACCAACTTGCTCTAATCAAAACTGGTAAGTAGGGTACGGCTGTGAACAGCACTGATCTGAGGGTAACTGATAACCAGTCATAAGGCCTGGATCAAACGAAAGGAGTGACTCGCCATCGAGCATTTCGTTGGTGAAAGGGATATCGGTGGGAGACTCCGTATCGTTCTCACTCATTGACGTAGGATCAATGTTCCACAGACTAGGAGGACCGAAGTCGAGGAGAAGTCCACGTGAATGGTGCGGTGAAAGTTCTGGGGCAGATGCAGGCTCTCCACTTGCTTTTTTCATATCCGGGCTATCGTTGTACAACTCCCAACCCAGTGTTGCCACTGCGACGTCAAGTTCCGTGGCATCTGATAACAAAAACTGAACTGGATCGCATTCGTGAATGGCTGGTAGCTCCAGTGGCGTGTTGACACTACACAAAGTATCAACTCTTGCTGTTATCTGCATCTCAACGTCTTGATGAGATTGATTGACTTCATTCCGGCTACTCACACGCTCTGCTTCACCGTCCGCATCCAGTAAAAACAGAGACCCTTGAGATTTCATCGGTTTCCGAATGCTCTTGAAAATTTCCGACCACGACATGGTGATTTGCTCAAGTTGTGGTTCGACAATTCGATCATTGATCGCGATCTTTGCTCGTGGTACTGATCGTACCACTAGATCGTACCACTCATCGAAACTCTTGTTGTCACGTTTCCATCGCGTGAATTCCTCCTTCGCCCAGAACTTGAGAAAGTTGAACCGCAACTCGAACAGCTCGCTCGTCGCCTTATCGTACTCCTTCTGCGTGAGCCGCTCGATACGCTCGGCATTCCGTCCGTACTTGGATTTCCCCTTGAATTTTTCGCCGTTCATCTGCTTCTTAGAGATGCGCATGGGGCAGCAGCTCAACATCTTCGACAGCCACAGTCGCATCGAGATCTTGGGCTCCATATCGTCCAGTACACCGGCGTTAAACAACTGCACGAGCTTCCGCAGATACACCTCTTCTTCCGGATTCCACTTGCCCGATCGCACGGGGATATCGAGCTGCTTGGCATTCTGTAGGAAGGTCAAGCCTCTGTCAGTAGTGCGATTGCCTCCTCCTCGAACGCGCTTGCAGGGCGAGCTGCGAGGTCGCGTGCGACCCACCACCTTGACCGATCGGCGGCCCTTATCGCATTCTGCATCCTCTCCACTTTCCAGACTCTCGGGTTCAACCTCCTCTGCGTCATCTCCGTACAGACCCATCAGCTCGTTCTCCTCCGAACGCACCACAGCACCGCGCTGCCTCTTGCTGATCCGTGAGATGAGCGCGTCGCGATGCCTGACGAGCGCTGGTGTCGGGGCCTCGCGCTTACGCAGCTCCATGTGGGTCTTCCCCGCCGGCCGCATGTTTCCCCTGTGTCCGCTTGTTCTCTCCGGGGAAAATTCGAGAATGACGGGCGCTGGGGCCTCAAGCGTGGAGGATCCACAGCTTCAGCGCCGCCCTCTCGCGCAGCCACAGCGAAGTCCTCAACGTGGACGCTCAAGTGCGGGCAGAGAGTCGGTACCGAATGTGTGGACGGAGGCCACAAAACGAGGCACGAGCGTTAAAAAGGGGTGTGGGTTGGCGAACGGCGAATGGAACCTGGGGTCACCCCACGACTCTTCACGCAAGATACGACAGACAGGCGATGGGATGGTGACACAAAACGGCCACTGTAGCCATTTGCACGTGGAGGGGGAGGGGCAATGGCATCAACTGAGGACACGGAATAAACTAGAGCAACCAAGAGAGACGGATACAAATATGGCGAAACGGGCAGGGACGAATGCATGGACATTTTGGAATGTTCTGCAAATTCTAACCTCGGTTAGGCCAGGTCTGTATAGCCTTCAAGCCACGTTGGTGCACAAAAGGACGAGATGGGGCACCACTGATCCACTTGAAGATCCTACCACATGGAACCGCTTACCCTTTTGCACGCCTTGGCCATGAGCAATCTCACTCCATGTAACAGAATCTCGGGAAGAAACATCATTACCTGAAACGCGTTTTAGTTCATACTCAGACACCACTACGCTTACGAAGTATCATGCGATGAGGGAAGCAATGCTGCAGTTCGAAAGGAATTGGATCTTCTCGAGGCCATCCGTGTACAGGAAATTGATGTTGAGTGCCTGGAATGCCTCTCTGAAAAGCGGGGTCCTGGTCGCATAGGGGTGATCTCCCGAGACGTGGATCGGCAGGTTCCCAGTCAAGAGACCTCCTGCCATGCTGATGAAGGTTGTAGTAGTGTTCGGATTCTTGTAGATTGTTCCTTCGAGCATCATGTTACTTGGTCCGCGTGGAAGACTGAGTTTTGGATCTGTTGTCATCGCCTGGCCGAGGTACTTGTTCTCGTAGCTTACGGTGAGGTTCAGATTGCCGATGTTACTGATACCAATCTGGGACTCGTTGTCGAGTGTGGCGTTGATAAGCATCTTGAAGTAGCTGGACGTGCACTCGTTGATCGCAATTTGATTGACTTGAGGCTTGGGGGTCTCGAAATTCTTAAATGCCTTGATTGTGAAATCTCGATCAAGGGTGAGTCCACCGTAAGAGAGCCCGACTGCGTGAGCTCGGATCTTGGCTCGCACGTTCACCGATACTTCGTCCTGCGTCAACATTGCGCGGCTGACACCCCCAAAAACTTCCAGGTCCTCAATCGTAACGGTCTGTCGTAGTAACAGGTCAAACGACGAGTTGTGCTTGCTGAATTTCTGCGCGGGAATGACGATGCTTCCGAATCGCTTTCCGTTGTAGGATAGCGTTGCGCTAGACGAGTCGATTGATGCGCTTGCCCACGCCTTAAACGAAACATGTACACTGAAATCGGCATCGATAGATCGGACAGCTGGGTCTGTCGGAAGTGACAAGATATCCACGTGGTTTACGGCCATCTTGACTTTGTTCAAGTACTTTTGGAAGAGTGCAGGGATGATCGCGAGGAAAAGAATCAAGAGCAGCACTCCAATAATAAACACCACAAGTGCTGCCACACTCCACCACCAGTGCTTCTTCTTCAGTTTCCAGAAGAAGAATCGTTTGAGCTTGGGCTGAGTGTCGTCATGTTTTTCCACTTCGCTCCTTCGAGCTGGCGCCAAGTTCTTCTCGACGGCATCGCTACCAAACGCGTGGAAATGCGCATCCTCCTGTTGTGTGCGACTGTCAGTCGTGTCAGTTCCTCCCATGATGGCGATGATGCAAATGACGGAAATAGCCTTGTGAGGCGTAGTTCCTCCGAGTCGGCACCCCAAGACCCTCTCTGTGGACGAATTGGTCGCGTCCGTAATCGGTGCCACTTGCAGCCTCAGATCATCAGATGGTGAGACAGTTGGGCGATTGGGGAGTGGTCGTTGATAAGGAAGATTCGTAAGACAATACATCGAGGTGAAAGGTCTATCTGCTGTTGATAGACTTTTCACACCAACGCCTTTGTCTCGATTCTACGCGTCATTCGTCTGCGTAGTCTCTGAAAGCTCCCGATGACCTGAGGCCAACCACGGTGTCGCACCCAACCAGACTTGGTTGGGTACTTGTTCTTCTGGTAACCAGAACACCAACTCCCAGGTTCTAGCCCGCCAATGTCTGCAGCAGTTGATGTTGTGACGTCACTGGCTTTCGAAGCTTCGCACTTCACGGTGAAGTACATGGTGAAGTCGCCATTCATTTGCGTCGACGACAATGAGTCTCTCTCTCTGTTAGACTACCGAGGTCGTAATAGGTGATCGTAATCACACTCGATCATGCTCTGTAGCATTGCGCCCAGCATCCATTGAGCCTCCCCATCAGGTTGCTGTAATCCTGTTTAGATTTGCCAACAGTTCAGTTGGTCGAACTCACGACTTCAATGTGTCACTCGTACTTAGTCGACAATCTTCAGTACATCATATCTCCTCACACATTAGCAGCTCAACTGGCACGACCAATATGGAGCGACGACCCGTGACACTGCAACCAGCGGACGTCGCGGCGCTCTTCAGAGAGCAGACACCGCTGGCTGTGAGTGATGCGCTCGACGTCATCGACGCAGCGCAGCGATTCATGGGCAACGAGCCCAACATGGTGACTGTGGCCGGCGCGACCGTCTACGGTGCGTCCTCTCTGGCCGTCTTGTGATAACGGAGACTCATATCGCCAGATCCATCGCAGTATTCGGGGACATCCACGGACAGTTCTTCGATCTGCTGCAGCTCATTGAATGTGTCGGGCTTGACAACCTTGCCAGTATGTTCCATAGCGCCCCTCGTGGGGTGGGGCCATCAACTGACACTTCACTGCCACAGAGCGAGACATCCGCCTGGTCTTCCTCGGCGACTACGTCGGTATGTGGCTGGACTGAATCCCCAGAATCCCCGTCAACGCGTTGCTTAGGTGCTCTTCGCCGTGTAGACCGCGGTGCTTTCTCGTGTGAAGTCATGCTGTATCTCCTGCTTCTCAAAGTCCACGTACGTCTCTATCGTGTCATTGAGATCCTGAGCCATTGAGCCCGACTTCTTTGCCATCAGTTCCCCACCAAAGTCGTTTTGCTTCGTGGCAACCACGAATGTGAGACCATTTCGTCATTCTACGGCTTTCGTAGCGAGTGCCGTGTCAAGTACGGACTCTCCGTGTATTGCCACTTCATCGCGTGCTTCCAGAGCATGCCCATCGCTGCGATGGTCAAGACACCGCGTGGTGACATCTTCTGCGTCCACGGAGGACTTTCGCCTGATCTCACAGACCTGAAAGACATCGAATCGATCGACCGCAAACGTGAGGTGCCGATGGAAGGTCCACTGTGTGACCTGCTCTGGGCAGACCCAGTGGTGGATACTCAAGGTAGGCTTGAAGTGTAGGCGCTGGTACAATATATTGGGGCCCATGACGAGAAGATGTTGATGCAGATAATGCAACAGCTGAAGCAAAATGGATGAAGAACGCGGTGCGTGAAGCAGCTCGTCTGTAGTAGTTAGCACAATCACATCATGTGCCCTCCAGGTCCGAGGCTGCTCGTTCACCTTCAACGCCCCCGCGCTGTTCGCGTTTCTTGAGACTAACAACTTATTAAGTGTCTTCCGTGCTCACGAATACGAAGAATCCGGGTACATGTATCACTTTGGCTCTGATAACTACGATGCACTCGACAAGCGAGACGATCGCGCGGTGCCACCTATGCTGACGGTATTCTCAGCACCCAATTATTGCGATACAAATGGAAACAAGGTGCTGTTGGGCACCTCAGCGGTCA
>KE463893.1:58466-74924 GCA_000387445.2 Pythium aphanidermatum DAOM BR444 | reverse complement strand
TTCCGTGAGATCATCGTGAGCAATCGCAAGTCCCCTTCAAGTTCTTTCTGAAGTGGTAACGGCACAGGGCCGCCCGCGACACCCCGACGATGCGGCTTGGGCGTCGATGGGAGTTTGCCTGACTGGTTCCTGGTGTCTGCATTCAGACCCTGAAGGATGCGATGCGCCTGCTCGTACGTCATGGACGCGCACGACCGGATAGATCGTGCGTCCGTACCACGTTGCAGACTCGATGACATCGAGCGTCTTGCCATCTAACTCCCAGAACACACTCATCGCGAGGCGGTCCACGTGCTCATGGAGGGAGCACAAGTCCCCACTGAGCACAGCAGGCAGCATGTCAAGGCGCTGGCCGACCAAGTACACGGTCGTACCGCGGCTTCGTCCTTCGAGATCCAGTGGCGAGTCATGCTCGACGAAATACGACACGTCCGCAATGTGGACACCCAGTTCGATGTTGCCATTCGACAGTCGTCGCACCGACATGGCATCATCAATGTCCTGGCACCCAGGCGGGTCCACACTGAACACGCGATGCGCCTCCCGCAGGTCGCGTCGACGAGCGATCTCGTCCTCGGGGGCGTGCCAGTCGAGTAGCGGGACGATCTCTGGGCGTTTGGCCGTGGAGCACTCGTGGATCTTGTACGTTTCGATGTCGCACTGGTCTGGCAGACACGCGAGCGCCGACTCACAGAAGGGCGCTTCTTCGATCTCATTCTGCACGAGAATGGCCGAGAGCTCGGTCGAGAGATTGCCCGTCTCGCCGAGCACGGCCATGTAGTGACCGTTTGGGTACATCGAATCCATGGCCCAGTGGTCCACGACGACTTTGAGTCGCTTGTCCAGTAACGTGTCCATGCGCTGCGAGCGGATGCGGATCTTGGGGATGCGCTGGTCCATGGGGATCGCCAGCGCGTAGTCATCGCCCGGAGCGACGGTCGAAGACAGCACCGTGGCCACGAAGAACTGCGTCGAACGCCGCGCGATGCCCACGACAATGGCCGTCGGAACTGCTTTGTCCTTTTCGGGATCCTCAATGTGCTTGTCGTCTTCATTCTCAGTCGTCGTCTTGGAGGCGGCCTCGCCATCATCCACAGCGTAGTGTACGAGCATGCGTTCACTACGTGGTGCTCGCCATTCCGCCTCCGGTAGCAATTCAACCACCACATCGTCGCCGTGGATGCCACGGTTCATCGCCTCCCGTCCGTACACAAACACGCGGTCGATGCGCACGCCATGGTGCGTACATGCCGCTTTGTCCACGCGCACGAACGCCTCCATGGGGTTGTGCGCACTCACTTCGAGCTTGCCCTTGAGCAGCTCGCCCTTGCGTACGCGGTCGTCGAGTTGCGCTCCTGGAAGATGCGGTGGGAACTCACCCTTGGCCACCAGCACGCCGCCGTCGTCTGCATCTGACTGCCGCTCAATCCACCAGCGCACGGCATCCGCCGTGTTCACCGCCAGCTCCAACAGGAACTCGTGGTGCTTGAAGCGCTTCTTGATGAAGTTCTCACACGTCGTGACTTCGATCCGTAGTCGGCTCGTGAGCTCCTGGGCCAAAGGCGACGCCGTGTCCGGGGTCAGGAACACGAGGCGCGAGGACCCGGCCACGTGCTGCGTCGCGTACCACGTCAACGTCTTGAGCATGGCACGCGCGTCGCGACTCGCTCGTCGCTCCTCCACCGCGTGGGCGTCCAGTGCGAGTTCCACGTAGGTGTCGACATGGTGTTGATTCGCGAAGAACACCACGCAGCACGGCTCCACGCGGCGGCGGCTGTCGTCCCGCAGGAAGTTCTTCAAGCGCGTGGCGTCGCGCGAGGGGGCGATGCGCAGCGCCTCCATCACGACGGTCTCGAGGAGCAGCACGTGCTGCGGCTGCGTCGCGAACTCGTCGGCCTCGAGGAGCTCCATCCACTGGAGCAATGCAAACGCGTCGGGCACGACGTACTCGGCGCGCTCGCGAGCCATGCAGCGCAAAGGGCGGAAGAGCCGCACAGGCGCCTGCGCCTCGCAGCGTGGACACTGCGCGATGCCGCAGTGCAGATCGTCGCGTAGATACAGCTCTTGAGCTCTCAGGGCGCCGGGCTTGCGACGCCGACTGCGCTCGAGGAAGCTGCTCTCTGTGCGCACATCGTACCAGTGCGAGGCGCCTCTCGCCGGTCGCGCAGCCTCCTGCTCTTCCTCGCGCAGGCGGCGCTCGTGCCGTAGCGACTCAGCGCCCGCCAAGTTCCACGGCGTCGTCATGAAGATCAGAGGGGGAAGGACCAGTGAGGCAGCAAACTCTTACAAAAGACGACGAATTTCAAGATTCAGATTCAGAGTAGGAAAAAAAGAGCGTTCGTGATGATGATTGGCTGGATCAGTGGATAATGAACGATTATAACCAATCAAACGTGGGAGCATGAGGGTGGGTACACTTGAAGTCTCTGGAGATAGCAGAGACTTCAGCAGAATAGCATGAGACCGACACGAAAAGACTCCAACCATTGCACTACATGCCATCGAGCCTCTGCCTCACTGGGCAAGTGCCAAAGAAGCGCCTTTCTCGTCTCGTCGCTGCGTTCGCTGTGAAAGAGACGACGGACCTGCGGTATTGTGGGAACGATGCGATGGAATGCATCACACAGGTTGAACCAGACTTCGCCTGTGGACTGTTCGATTGGCACATTGAACGACGGCGGTTCCTGGGCTCGTAGGCTGAGCAGAGCCCGTGATCTGACTCGCACCGTTCATCACGCCTTCTTTCAGACTACTGTCGTTACGACTGAGCTGGGAAGCGAGCACATGCGGTCATGTGAGTTCGCTCGGCGTTGAGGGTAAGCCCCACTGCCACAGCCGGGGTCTTGACATGTTCTCCGCGTTGCGAAACGAGCGATAACGACCTCGATGGGCTCGACGTTGTTGTCGCCGTCGCCTTCTTCTTCTCTGCCACCTAAACATCGTGAGGCGGAGAAACTCGGTGGCGGCGCCCTTGATCATGTCGCGCCAGAAGCGGGCACCTCCTCTTCCTCCTCCATCGCGTCTCCTTCTACGTCTTCGATATCAATGGCCGCATTCCACTTGCTGTCCATGATCTTGTGTCGAAGGCCCCCTGGCTTGTGCCGAGTGGGCTTCAAGTTGGCGAAGGAGCAGAGGCATACAGTCTGCAAGAGAATCACTTGCAGGTGTTTTGACATCGAAGGCCGTCTTGGGCGGGAGGACTCTAACTTCACACATCGCTACAGCTCTTTCGAGAGGTAGTTGTGACGAACTGAACTTGTGTCTGCCAGAGAAGATAACCAACACATAAAACAGAGAAGCAAGGTCGTTCTACGTAGCTGCATGGTTCAGGTTTTAGTGTTAGATATTCGGGTGCGGCCCGAGAGTTGAATGAGAAGAAGCACACGCTAAGCCGCTCGATTTCTCGGTCATAAATATTTGAGCCAATCTACACACATCATGATAGGGTGGGTAGAATTGGAGTCTCTCACCACTGAATATGATGAGCATGCAGCTTCTGCACCACCTTCTCCGTGATGCCCTGCACGCTGAGCAGGTCGTGTAACTTTGCAAACGGTCGGGCCTCGATGATCTTCTCCGCCCGCTTGTCGCCAATTGAGTGCAGCGCCGTGAGCTCGTCTTGACTACCTGTGTTCAGCACGTCGAGCAGGTTCATCTCGAGCACCAGTTGCATGTACACGGCCGTCGACATGTCCTGGGAAGGCACGGTCGACGGCGCCGTGGGGCATTCGCCCTCGAGCGCGTTCAGTCGCTCCACGAGCTTGGGGTTTTCCTCTGGAAGCACATGATAGGCTCGCTTGAAGACGCTGTATGCGGCTGTATACTGCTTCTTCTTCTCCAGGTCGATGGCCACGCCGATGAGCTTCTTCGCGAGGTCTACGGGTGAGAGATCTTTGACACTACACAACACAAGGAGTGAGTTACAAGAGCCAAGCAGCGGGAAAATTTTCGGTGGGGAGCGCACATGTTGGCTGTGGTGGCGAGTGTGGAAGGCTTGATGTTCACCGACACGTTTTCTTTATCATCAGACGGCTTGCTGTTCCCCGGCAGAGGGCGTTTCACAGGCAGAGACGATAGAGGTTTTCTCACGTTGCTGCTGTTGGCGAGGGATGTGTTGGTGGACAGAGGCATCAGAGACAGTCGTGGCTTTTTGACGGCAGGTGCTGACACTCGAGACGCTCCGATCTCATTCATTGGGACTCGCAGCGCAGACGTGGCGATGGACATGCGTGCAAGTGGTTTCCTCGTGCTTGGTACTGTAGACACAGTTGCTGAAGTCGTAGATGCTGCTCTCTTGATTCCGATCGAGGGTGTGAGGCCATCAGCCGAGTTCCGTTTCTCCAGACTGTTTCTTCCTTCATGCTTCGCCATGCGCCACGCCGACAGCTTGCTCCCCATTTTGTCCACACTGCTACGCGAAGATGTTGGTGGAGAGAGGGAAGTTGATTTCCGAGCAGCAACTGGGGCCCGTGGGGTTACTGAGACTGCTTTTTGCAAGCGTGGCGCAGCACTCGACTGAGTCGTCACCGGCTTCACAGCACCCACTGACTTTGTCAAACCTGTCGCAGCCTTTGCTCCCTTGGCTGTCGAGCTTATAATTTTCTTTTCGTCCGTCTTTGACTTCGTGACTTTCTTCGCTGATGCACTCGCTCCGTTGACAACGACCTGGTTCACGATGCCCTTGGCTTTTGATGCATAGTTGAGTGTGTGCAGGCATTCCTGGTACATACCCGCGCTCTTTGTGACATTGCAGATCATCACTGCATGGCTGCTACCTCCTAGACTGTCTTGTAGCATGCGCGTGAGCTTACTGTCTCGGAACGGGATGCGCTGTAAATCACCCGAGTTGAGGGCAGTAATCACCTTGCCAAGCACAAACAGACTCATGTTGATCTTGCCCGACTCCGCTAGACGCGCGCCACTGTTGCCTGTGCGTCGGTTGTCTTCACTGCCCGCGAGATCAATCAGATGCAGCTTGCCAAAACGGATCTCCCCGCCTTTGGCGTCGCTCGTTCGTGCCTGGATCATGAGGATACTGTGACTTCGGCTTGACTCGGGATTCAAATCTGTTGGTGCTCGTGCGCGATTAGCACTTCCACGTTCATAGAGCTCTTCAAACTCGCAAAGCGATGAAATGCGCGAGCGCGTGAGGCCCTGTACAGCAATCGCGCCGTCTGGCTGTTGGCGAATGGGAAGGTCACTCTGCTGCGCCTTGGGCACAAGCAGATCCAACACGCGGTCGTTGTAGATCTCGAGGTATGACATGTCGATCTGGAAGCTGCGCTGCTGCTCCTCTGCGACTTCAAACAACCGCTTGACAGCGCGAGGGATCATGCCGAGGTTGCGCTTGTTGCCCTCCATCGTGAACGTCTTGCCGGTGCCCGTGGCGCCGTACGCGAACACAGTCGTGTTGATGCCATCCAGCACCTTGGCGATCGCTGGCTGAATCTCCCGCTGGAAGAGCAGACGCTGCGGCGTGCTTTCATCGTAGCATTTCTCGAACACGAAGCTGCTCGAGTCGGCAGCGTCATGCGGAGACGTCATGGTGAGCACGCTCTGGCGGCCCTGCTTGGCCACGCTTAGAGCCGCTGGCTGCTGCTTCTCATGCGCCAGTGTCGGCCGCACACGCACGACCACGTTGACTTGCATGGCGCGCTTCTTCGCTGTGCCTGTAGCGCCGCGTGCCGACGCCATCTCGTGCTGAGCTCTTGGGCGGCCAATGTGTCAACTGCTGTGGACGGATGCCGTTGAATATTTGAATTTTGAATCAAATGATACGAACCTAACGTGTTAGGTTCGTATCAATCAATTGAGGAAGGTTGCTGCAAGGGAGGTTGCACCAATGGAAGTGTACCCCGGGGTACACTCGACACCATACCGGTAGCATACTGGTAGGAAATGTAGCCATCTTTGACGAGCTTGGTCACCACGGCTGTATCGGATCGACGGGCGATGGCCACCATGGCGAGGTTGTTGTGTAGACGACGATGCTGCGCTGCACCTAGAGCGATGCCCGAAGAGAGAGAGATGCGTAGAGTTGACTGGAAGAGACGCTCGGCTTCCTGTGCGTGTAGTAGATGGTGAGGCGTGGAAGGACGTCAACTAGAAACACACGCACCTGGAACTCGCCCATGAGGAACGCACAGCGCCCTAATTGGTCGAGTATCTCGAGCGTCTGCGCTGACTGCTCTCCATGGAGTGAGTGCGCATGGGTGAGGCACTGCGAGAAGATCTGTCGGGCTTGTTGTGTGCGCTTGAGTTGGACAAGCAGTTCGCCGCGGTGCATCGCGAGCTGGAGAAATCGGTCGTTCCATCCACCATCGTAGACGACCGTCAAACGATCCATTAGATCGCAAAGTAATAGCTCCGCAGACTCTGTGCGACCCAAGACAACAGTCACGATGGCGAGATTCTCCATCGCATCTAGTGTGGTGAGATTTGTCTTCCCATGAAGGGCTTCGATGCCCTCGAACGCAGTTCGAAGATGCAACTCGCTCTCTTCGAACCTCTGCAGCCGCATGAGCACATCGCCTAGATTATTAAGCCATACCAATGTCGCGTGACTGCTCTGCCCATAGAGCTCTTCCACGAGGTTCAGTGCTCGTTCCATGTACTTCACAGCCTGTTCCAACCGGCCTGTAGCTTGGTACGCCGCCGCCAGTCTCTCGAGTGTTATAAGCACGCTAAGATGTGTGTGCTCACCTTCATGCTGCTTGGTTTTCGCATACAGAGCGTGTAGCTCATGCCGCACGAGGTCGTGTTTTTCGTCACCAAGTTCATGCTCTAACTCCAGCAGCTCAGCAACGCGCTGCTCAAGCGGATCCAAAGACCACGCGCCACGACCAAGTCGTCTCTCAAGGCGTTCTATCACACAATAACATGAGTTGCCCGGAGTTTCCACATCCATAATGCCACCATTACCTGCTTCAGTCAGACCAGGTGACTTCCAAGAGGTCAGAACGGCGAGTTGGTCGTGCCTGGCGAGTGCTGTGGCGACTTGGAGAGGAGTCTGCCCTGAGCTATTGAGTATTGCTGATTGTGCTCCTGCCTCCAACAGGAGCACAGTGCATCGGAGATTCCCCCACCCGGCGCTCAAATGTAGCGGCGTCTGTCCAGCCTGAGCAGATCTCTGTCAGTCGTGCTCACATGGCTCGCTTATGGAGGACGTACGTGGTCGCGCAGATCAGGATCCGCACCGCGGTCGAGCAGCAGCTGAACGACGTCAACGTGCCCATAGCGGGCGGCGAAGTGCAGTGCTGACCATCTCGTTCTCTATCGCACACGTATCAGTGGACAGCATGACCGATGCGGGCAATAGCGATCGCTCACGTATTCTTGAGTGTCAATTGATGCACGATCTAGGATCGATCTCACCCGATCCAGTTTGCCGTATTGCGCTGCGTACCAAATCGTCCAGATCGTGGTTTTCGTCGGAGACTGAGTTGCTTTCTGAATAGCAGTCGGGGTTCGTGGGGGTGATGGGGTCACGACTGACAATGCCGACGAGTTCGTCTCTAGTGTCTTCCGCTTTGGTGACGATGCTGGCGATCGCCGAGATCTCTTTGACGACGAGCCTGATTTCCCCCTTCGGCTTGGCGACGCGAGCATGCTGATCTCATTGCCAACTAATGCCTTCTCCCAGTCGCCTATTTTCGTGAGAAGAGGTCATGCGCCTTGAGAAGTTTCGTTCTATTTCAACGTCGTACAACGTACAAGCATTGGGTTGCCTAGGAGAAGGTCCTGTGGGCATCTTGGGACTCGCTGACGCTACCTCCGCTTTCTGTGCTCCCCCCACAGGCATGCGCACCAACTCTGGGACCTCTTAGAGCCGTTGACACCGCTACACATGGAGTTTACGGACCTCTCGGCCCTCGGATCGAGTCCTCAAAAACATGGCGACGCCACCTCGACCAAGCCATCCAAGAAGCGAGGGATGCCCCATGCAGCTGGAGGTGGGCGGTTGCGTTTAATGCCGCTAGACGGAGCAAGCTATGAGATCGGGTCGAACAACAACCAAAGCAGTAACAATGGCACCAATGCGTCCGCCTCGACTGTATCACCCATGTTTCCAGGGCTTGGCAAACTGAAGAAGATCACCCAGAAGAAGGAGTTGCTCGAAGCAGTGCGCAAAGCCAACTCCCCTATCATTCTGCCAATGCGAGAGCCACTCGGTGGTTCGGGTGGTCCAGGGAGCTTTCGCCATGAAAGTTCATCATCTTCCCTTACAGGAGACGATAGTGGTTCATCATCTGCGTCCTCAGCAGCACGTGACATTGAGTCCCTCGAAGACGGAGTGCGGCAGAATGCACGCAAGTTTAATGAGCACAAAATGATGGCGGATAGGAGGCAACGAGAACTGAGTTCGCTTTTGGACGAGCTTCGTGCGCTCCAGCTTGAGACTCAGGAGCTGAGCCGACTGCAGAACCAGGAGACACCAATCGCAAAGCAGAGTCAACGCATTCGACAGGAAATTCAGGTGTGTACAGCGTCCATGGAAGAGCAGATGCACGTCAAGAGACAGCTCGAGCACATGATGCGACGCCTCCAGACAGGCCAGCTCAAGATCGATTCGCACTTGGAGGCAATGACGAAAGCAGTCGAAGCGAGCCATCGAGAAGCTGAAGAAGTTAAGTTGCTATGTCGACAACTCGAGGCTGGCAAGAGCCGAGCAGTACAAATCTTACAAGAAGTACAGCTTCAACTTCAAATGGACCGCAAACACCGCGCACGAGAGCTGACTGACACGGAAATTCGAGCCAAGAATGCACAGAAGATGGAAGCGTGGCGACTGCAGCGAATGCAGGAGCGGGCCGAGATGGCAGCCGAACTGCGAGGAGATTTGTCAGCTGAGGAAGAAGAGCGCCTACTGCGCTGCATAGAGAGCCGAGAACGCGCAAATGAGGCACTTCACGTCGCGAATATGACTAAGTCACAGAAAGCTACCGACTACGAAGAGGTCTTGGAGCAGCTGAAGGTCGCCATGGGCGCGGCATCATTACAAGAAGTCGCCGAGAAGATCCAAGCACAGATGATGACAAGCATATCGCTAGACAAAGAGAAAACGCAGGTGGAAGCGAAGTTGCTGACGGTCCGCCAAGAGAAAGAGCACGCCGTCCAAACTCTGAACGAACTCAAGGCTTCAGGAATCGGAGGCATCGAGCTGAACCGTGAGGTATATAACACACTGGAGACCGAAATCCAGCAGGCCAAGGCCACTCTCAAGGTGAATAAGGCGGCGTATGAGCGCCTCGATGGTGTGATCCAGGCAGTTCGACAAGGCTCGTTCGGCTTGACACAACGATTGCAGGCATTTGACGACGTGCTCGACTTGGCCGCTAGCGGGGACGGGGCAAATGGATCTTCGGTACCGAAGTCGGTGCTGTCGTCTCCATTGCTCCCAGCTCAGCGGATGGATAATGCGGATTGTTTGAACCTGGCGGAAGTGAAGTTGACAAAGATGCTGGAGCTCATTGGTCAGCAGAGTAGCTCTGTCAACGGTTTTGGTGGGCCCGGTTTCGGATCTTCAGGTAGTGGAAGTGGAAGCGCCGACTACGAGGTCGATGAAGACGCGTTCGATGACTTGGCCACATCACGTGCTGGGGACTTCGTGGACGAGCGCAATGCCATTTGGTCGCCTACGTCAAACACTGACCCAGTTCTGCACAAGAACAACATTCGAGTGCAGCCTGGAAGACGAGCGTTGCGTGGACATCATGTCGTGGACCTGGACGAGGAAGAGGAGGTGAGAAGACGAGCAACAGGAGATGCGGCTCCGGATAGTGCACGATCCGATACATCAGCGACATCCGAAACAGCCGAGTTTATGGATGTCCATGTACCAACACGAGATATTCTCAAGATGAGCAGCTCGCGCCACTTCGCCGAGGTGATAAGAAGAAAAGAGGTATGTTCACTATGAGGCGTCTTGTTAATCGTGGTTGACGATCTAACTCATCGGGCACAGATGGCAGAGAAACAGAAGGCAGCGGCTGAGCGAGGTATCTCGGATGAGGAGATGATGTCGAAGCTACGGAAAAAGAACCAACAAGAAGCGGATGCACGACTAGCCACATCACCTAATAAGGCACGACAGCATGGGCTGCTAGCCCCTGGAGCTTCAGGCAAGGAGGACACGCTTTCCAAGTCGATCGCTTTCGTGACGCAGCTCCACTTCAACGACCTGTAATACACCGTATTCCATACGCACGCATTTTGGGTTCTTGCAATTTGGGACTCACGAGTTCTCAATAAATGTTCTGCATTCGAGTTCAGATATTCGATCATCCATTTTACTAGAGCGATTACTCTCGAATCTCACTCAGACGTACATAATAACGAGGTAGTGTACTTGCCTAACTGACGTTGCCCGTGCCGCCGACTTGGTCAGGACATCTATACTCTTCCGGTAGTAAGGATCGCTGCAGCTTATTGAAAGCGAACATACGTTTGCCTGTGTTCTTCAGAGCATTCTCGATACGAACACCGTGACTTCGCATGACCGAAACGGTAGCAGGGATACGATGCTGAGGAAGGTCGTGATGCCGATGTAGGATACGCACTTGCTCAAGTGTCACCGACATGGCGGTTCTGTCCTTGGCACTTTTGCAGACAGTAACGCGCCCACCTCCAAGCTCGCGACATAGATCGGATGATCGTTGAAGGATCTCAGGACGCTTCGTTTTTACCAAACTCTGGGCAGCATCGAGAATAGCCGCCTCCAGGGCGTGGAACTCAGTCATGACCTGGTCTTCGGTCAGTCGCATTGGGGCCTGATTCATAGTCTTGTAACCTCGAGATGATCCACGGTAGTAATTGTTGGTGCTGATCGCGGGAAGTGCCGTCGCGAGACGACAATACTTCTCACAGAATTGCTTCAGTGGACGCAAGTTGTTGATATTGATCATGTCTTGCAACTCGGTCTTGGCTCGCTCAGTGTTGTTTGCAATGGTTTGCATCTCATTGATGCCATGTGTAAACAACAGAGGCGTCACTGTGATCTCACCACCTGCGGCTAAGCGATCCGGAAGTTCGATGTCGGCAGTAATAACTTGAATAGTGATGATGTACTTGATCGGTGAACGCTTTGCATCGCGCCCACTTTTCTGAGACACCGAAACCTTCACAACAGCAGCATCCTCAACAATGTCCTTCTTGCGTGACATCCGGAAAGAGAACCGATTGCTTGGTTTATCTCGGATATCTTGGATAACGAAGGCAACGCATGAGAGCTGTGCTACAGCTCCTGCCATGTCTTCAAT
This sequence comes from Pythium aphanidermatum DAOM BR444, assembly GCA_000387445.2. NCBI lineage: Eukaryota > Oomycota > Peronosporomycetes > Pythiales > Pythiaceae > Pythium > Pythium aphanidermatum. Next base: position 63,666 of record KE463893.1, on the reverse strand, counting down.
CATCCCGATTTCTTTGCCGTGAGTTGACAAGAGAGACTCAACATGGAAGAGATAGCCCAGTGTCGACAGCTGACGCAGCATATCCTCACCCTTCGCGACATCTGGATTCTGGATGGCGATCTCAATCTTCCGGACGAAACTACACGTCAAAGCAGCCATGGATTGTGCAAGACAACAGTCCATTCGGAGTTGAAGATCCCACTGTAAGTCGTCGTACTCACGAATCTCTTCAGGCCACTTCGAGAGGTCTAGATCCATCTCTGCAAGTTTGGACTGCATCTTCTTCAACTTGGATTGAAAAGATAGGATACCACCCTTGCTGAACTTGTAGGCATGAGCCGCGGGTGCACCGACTGTGGTGAAGTCATAAGTTGAAACTTCTTTGGATGCACGGCGTCTTTCCTCATTTATGAACGCTTTTGTTGGTCCAATAAGGAGGTCCTGGATATGCAGATTGATGGGTACAAATCGGAGATCTTCCGATTTCTTCTCAACGCTTGCCTTGAAGTATTGCTTGTGCTTATCCCGATTCACAAGGTACTGGATATTCTTGCGAATCATCGCAACATACTCTCGCCGCTTCTTCAGTCGCGCCTCGAGCCACTCCTTCGCTATCGCTGTATCACCCTCATCCTGAATCTGTCCAATCAAGGTTCCGTAGAAGCCTCGGTTTTGTTTGTCTTTCTTCTGGTTCAAGAAAGCATGAAGTTCCTCACGCGCCTTCTCAACCTGCTCTTGACGCTCGACAGCAATCAACTCAATGAGCTGACGGGGGATCAGGTTCGAGTAGATACTCTCCTGAAGGTCTTCAACGACTAAGCCGCCACCTCCATCTTCCGAATCGTACTGAAAGAACCGAATGATGTTGCCAATATTCTTGTGGGACAGATCATCCTTCGTAGGATCTTCTCCTGGCATCATGACAGTTTGAACGCTAAGCTCCGCGTTGCGTGGGTTACCCATCAGAAGCCTGTCGACTTCGCTCTGGAGTGCAGGAGCATCCTGAAGTACCGTATGCGTTTGCTCGTCTGTGGGATACACATTCAGGGGCTGACCGCTCGCAGCTGCATCAAGAACCGCTTGTGAAGAGGTCACAAATTCCAGCATTGGTTGGAACATGGTCATCTGGTAAGAAAGTTGTTGCTGACCACTAGTCGAGTCAACGGACTCGCTAGTCATACTACTTCCGTGGCTGTCAAAGTACAGGTTTGATCCAGAATGGAGCTCGCGCTTTCCAAGAGTACTTGCATGCACCAAAAATCGAAGTAGCGTGTTTGAAGCCGGGCCTATTACAGGTACCTCAAGGACCGCGACGAATGGAAAAAACGCATGTGAAACACCATTCGTCACAACAGGCTCCGTCTCACCTCCCACGCCAACTGGCTCAGTGGTACCAACGCACTTCCAATGCGCTGACCGACAGATTTGACGAAGGGGCATCTCGTTTGTAATCGACTCCTTTGTCGAGCAAAAATCAAGGGAAACAAAGCAAGCACGATCAAATATGGCTGGCAGCTTCAATCGAACAATCAAACGAAGCTTGTTTCCGGGTTCGTCATTGTTCAAAATTGAATCAGCCATGCTTGTTCGAAAAAGCTTCGAGTAGTGCATATTTGGGGAAGATCCAGATGAGCGAGGGGTAAGGTTGAAAACGTCATCCTTCGTACTCTGATCGATCGAAGCTTCAATGTCTTCGTGATGAAGGTTCGTTTCTGTGCTAGGGTTCCATTGGAGGAAAAGCAACAAGAGCGGAGGGACACCTTGGGGGAGCCAAATAATAAAGATGTACCAAACTATGTCGGAAAGTTGACTTGTCTCGTCATTTGTCGAAATGTACTGAGCGATGTAGATGACTTGAGCCGATATGTACAAAACAATCGTCGTTGAAATGATGATGTAAAAAATTGTCAGGGATTTACGAATACGTGAGTCAGAAGGATCTTCATTCAGCATCAAAGATCGACCACGCCGCATCACCATGCAACCCAACACCATTAGCATCACGGTGTAGAGAATAAAGCCCGTGCCGAACGCAAGATAGAAGTTCTGCATGTGACAGTCCCTCACAGCATCGCGAACTTGACGACCCACAGCTGCGAGAGGATCTGAGCATTCTTCTGCCGAAGCACACGTCAATGCTTTATCTTCGAAAACACACTCGAGTTTCTTATTCGCGCGGATGCAGCAAATAATGATGAAGCCCAATACAGCAGCATTGACAATAAAGTACGTCAGCACTATCGGCGATTTAGCGGTGAGCTTCTTGAATGCTTTGAATGATAGCACCGCAGACCTGAAATGTCAAAAGGATCAGTTGCTGACACTTACCAAATCAAGCATGATCAAGCATGACTTACCAGTGGAAGCATAACGACAACACTGTCATTGTGTTGAAGAAATACTGAACCGAGTACCAGTACACGTATGCTTTGGATGGTTCTATGGCCCAAACCAAGTATCCGCCGCAGCCGGTTGCGAATGAGAATAAAGAAGAGATAGCAACCATATCAGTCCACAACGTGGACATGGTAAGTGGTAGCCCATGCCATCTAATGATCACAAGCGATACCAAAAAACACAAGCCGAAGACCACCGCTGACACAACATCGATTGGCGCTGCCTTCAGATGCCTTCTCCCACCTTTGACGGTGTAGAATGTCATTCCGCTGTTTTCTACGGCAACCGTGCGTCCTGTCCCAGTTGTTTGAAAAGCGGAAAGATAAACCAGCCCAGGTGAGATCGACGTATTCATCGGATTCTGGAAACCATCAAACGTAATCTTCACCATTTCACCGTTGTTGACGACTTTCGTAGAGGTTTCAGGGAATTTGAACGAGATGTTGCCTTCACCGGGCGTGATGATCAGAGGTGTCACGTCGCCGTCAGGTGTTGTCATGAGAGCGTTCGACACATTCTGAACGAGCTGACCAAAAAACGGCTCCATTGAGACTGCTACGCGCAATAATATGAGCGTACCAGAGCGGAGGATAGCACCACTACGAAAGTTGAGCTCAATTGAAGTGGATTCCATGATCCGAGGATTTGACGCGGCGATCGAAGCGTCATGGAACTGGCCCTTCATCTCGTACCATGGAGCATAGAGCTGAATGCTAAATGCCTGCTGTGCATCATCACTGACCGTGGAGCAACCTGTGCCAACAAATCTCAACTTCACACTCGTTGCGTCACTGTAGTTACCGGGGATCAGACGCGTCGATACTTGGCTAATCGAGAGTAAGAACGGCCCATCCGACGGTGCATTCATCAGTGTAGTCAACGCTGGGGCATCGATGTTGAATATGGTCTCGTTGTCTCCGTGTACGCAACCCACTTGTTCGTTATTCACGAAGCAGTCGGAGCTCTCGTCTCCAAATGACCACAATGGAGGTAGAGTGACTTGGATTTGAGAGTTAAACTTGCACCCGTTTGACTTCAGCTTCTCGGGCAGAATTCCATAGGCAGAGAAGAGTTTTGGAAAGTTGAAACTCGTTGACACAGCCATGGAGCAGTTCAGACACGTGCCGTTGGGGATAGTCCCCACAGTGATACTCGGATTGTCAGTTAGTTCCGTGCCAGCCGAGCTCCCGGATGATGAAGAAGCTGGGCTGCTACACTTGTGCATACAATCGATCGCATCCTTAAACTGCACTCGGTCACTTGCTTCGTAAACGCATTTCGCACGGACACAATCGTAACCATATTGAGCAGGGAAGGGCGGCTCATCGGCGGCATTAGCCCCGCTGACACCAAGTAGACACACAATCAACAGCAGCAAGAAGCGCACAGACGAACTCGATGTATGCTTCGTCGCCGTCGTCAGGAGAGGAGGAGGAACGTCCGAGTCGCAAGACGAGACGTCCTGCGACCCGGCCGAGATTGACGTTGCAGTGACGCTCATTCTCGTCGCATTCTCCAGCCCAGCAGACGACAGCGACGCAGACCGGTAACTCCCGCTAGACACCGTCGTGGCGGATCAGAAGCGGTCGTCTACACACGTGGAGGAAGGTTGAGGTCTTGTCGCTGGTGGCAGAGCGCGTGTTTGGTCCTGCAGTCAAATGAAGGGAAACCAAGCCCGCCGAATCGTCAGTCGCGCGTCCAGTACTGCGTCTCCGCCGCCGCCACTGCTCACGTACCGAGAAGAGGACGTCTGCTCTCAGATCCGACGCGCGCGCGCACCGAGAGAGGCCTGGAAGCGGATGCTTCGGCGACGAATATGCACAGGGAGACGGCGCCGAGGTGGCTGCCCAATGGCTTTGTATGGGCGAGGAAACCGCGAGGAAGAGAAGAGAGCGGACGGGCGGGTGGGCAGGTGGGTCGAGGGAACGATCCCACAACCGCAGTGTAGAGAAAGCGGACCCAAGCGCCCAGCTGGAGAGAGAGCCAGAGAGTGGAGCAGGGGACGCACGCCTAGCCCTAGGGGACGCATTTTGGGGGACACGATAAAAAGCGCGAAAACGAGATTTTTCCGAGGCCAAAAACGAGATAAACTGAACGTCTTGTTACCAAAAAGCCTTCTTCTGAGTGGAAGGAAAAGTATCGCATTTCCTGAGAAGGATCAATCAGATGTGCGGAGCGCCCGCTCCATCCATCACCCATGCTCGCTCGATCGAACAGCTCTCATCCAGTTCATGCGCTGTCACCAAGTTCATGCCCACGCTTTTGTGGCGTCTGTACATCACTTCATCTTTTCCCTTTTTCCTCCAAAATGCGAACTTAATGTGGCACTCAGTACAGGTAGGTTCGCACGTTCGAGCTCTGGGTTGGTCTGGGTGTGACCCATGGGCCTCCCGGTGGTTTCGTTGAGCCCGACCCGCCGTTTCGTTTGGACATCACCGACCCATTCGTCGATTAGATCGTCGGACCAGCAACTTCGAGATGGTATGCGCATTGCTCTAGTGCTCCTCCCTCCATCGTGTACACGATGGCACGCCATGAGCAACCACTAGCACGAGCTTCCGGACCGCTAACGACGTTTTTCTGTGTCTTGTTATGGCTATAGGCGTCTGTTTTCTTAGGAGATCTGGACGACTACATTCAGCCAAGCCAGGCTTGTGTCAACCCGCTCTTCACGGGCGCAAGCAATGCACCAGATGCAAGCGGCAGCAGCGGCGTGGCCAAGATCACTCTCGAGACAGAGCTCAGCAGCGATGATTGGGGCATGCAGGAGACCGTCCGGCCTGATATCATCCGTACGAATGCC